>JAMKCH010014517.1:0-58847 GCA_023653785.1 Ophioderma brevispina
TAGGTGTGTGTGCCTCAAAAAAGGCTGCGAATTGGTCTTTTTTTAGTGATCACTTGTACTGCACAGCTATATATTTCTTAAACAGTTTTATAGGTGCGGTTTTATGGGGTGGATCTGTTGGATGGATTTTTATCCCACACCCCACCCCAATATCCAAGCAGCATGGAACACAAATACAACATGTCTGGTTTGCCCGGACTTTTAGATTTTAATAAGGTAATTTTTAAGTGTTTCTGCGCGCTTGGCATGTTGTGGGATGATTTTTGGTCAGGTTAATCTTTGGCCCCTGCGTGATTGTCCCATATATTGTATGTACCTGTAGGATTTTTGAATGTAGACGTACTAGCTTTCACTGGACTGTCAGTTTTTATGTCTGTATGTTTTTTGGATGTTTGTTCTTTTTGGTGTGTGAATAAATGCAGTATCTAAAGAAAAAAATATTATGAAATCACAAAAGCATTAAACATTAGTCAATTGTATTCATTCATTCATTCATTCATCTCGTCTACCGCCCCCCCCCCCCTTCAGGTTTTTCCCCGGCTTGCTAAAACCATCTTGCAGTTAGTGTCCATTTTCCCTATTCACGGTGCAACACGGTACATCAATCGGCCTATGGGGGGGGGGGGGGGGGGGGAACCTCTCACGCGTACTCTGCTTAACGCATAGGACGGGAGAAAACTCGCGTCGTTGGGCGAGAAAGTGCTCAGGTATTTTCTGTCGTAGAATCTCTAATTGTAGTAATATCTTATCATCAATAACATAATGTGATTTTATATGATAGAACATTCAACAATCCGAAATGTTTAATTTTATAAAGAGTGGTCTTTTGGTAAGGGTATAAAGCTAACTCTATGGCAAAAATCACCAGTGATTGCTGTGCACATTCAAGAGCGCGCCATGGACAAACGGTTAAACCTATACTCTTCGTAGAAGCTGCAGCCAAGATATCTTATTTTCTATATGTGGTGTAATTTGGTTGTGACATACGGTACTTAAAAAGATCCGAACGACCTATTTCTACAAGGCTTCCAACATGTTTAAAACCGGCCCTACTCGCCAATGTTCATGCACACAGTGTGTGGGTATCACTCATCCATAGCATGTCATTGATCAGTGATTGGATATGGTGCCCTGTGAAGTGAGAATCATTTACGTAATGTCAAACTTATGAATATTCAGTCACAATGATTCGGTTGGTTGGGCAAGTTCGAGGCCCTTTTACAGTGGACCGTAACTGCACTCTGCCTCCTTTTTTGGTGACAATTATTTTCATGTAATTGTCCATTGACATTTCCCTCCTTTTCATCCAAAAACAAACTCCACCGGGTACAGGTAAGATACAGTGTTATCCCAAAGTGATGGATGGGGGGCAACCACCCCCCTTCGGAAGAGAAGTACCACAGACCTAGCACAACACAGGATATCACAGACACTTGATTTGGTACCAATGATAGCTATGGCTTTCCTCTTTTGATACCATAATGAGTACACCACGCCGAGCATTACGTCACAATGAGTCTAAAGTCGCAGGTCGCAAACTGTCAAGTTCCCACATAGGGGAAAATTCAATTTTCGCATCATAAATAAGTTAGGAATATCCGATTTCCCTGCGGTTTTTGGCTCTATTTGATGGGATATGACTATTTATCATACAATTAAGAGCAGTTTTCGTGTCTATAATAAGGGTGTTGGATCACTAAAATTGGCGAAATATACATTTCCACCTTTTATTCATATTTCGACTTCCTTAACATATTACGTTCCTAGTTACATCAAATGGGGATGTTGGTACTTACTTTGGTATCCAATGGAAAGAAAGAAACGTCTAAGCTAATTATTTGGTACTCAAATTTAACGGAATCGGATGTTCAGTAACGAAAATCGCAGGGGGTGGTAACCACCCCCCTTCGAGAGTTATACAAAAAACAATGGCTCAGGTTGACGAGGTTAAAAGCTTAAATCTCAAAATACGTTTTATGAACTTCGTTACGTAATAACTTGCGTTTGGTATATCGAATGGCTTCTGAGATTTTTATGCCATCTGCATATGATACAGGTAAAATTTGTGGGAAAATAATGGAATGCATTGGTATAATGGTTTAACCATATTGAAGAAAATTAAAAATAAAAAAGTCATTTTTTCAAAAAATGCTAAAAAAACACCTTTTTAACCTAATTTCTAACCCTTAGCATCTTAAAAACTATACCTAAAATTGGTTATCATCTTGTAGAAAAAATTTTTTTATTAGCTTTAAATGAACGTAAACGCACTATTTTTGGAGGTGTGCATCAAAAGTTAACATAAAAATATGCCTTTAGATAAACAAGGACCATTTTGGACGCCAGCTTGGATTTTTATTTTTCGCAGAGGCTTTATATTGATCCAAATCACTTTCATACCCCCAACATATACACTATGCATGTATGGGGTCAAAAATATTAGAGCAGAGGCTGTAAGTCAAACCTTTTTAAAGCTAGATACGGATGGATGGCTACTGGACTATGAAGGACCAGGTGCCTCGCCATGCCTCTGGCATGGGCGAGGTTTCTGGTCATGCTAGCTTGGCTAGTTGAGAGTGAATATCATTCGCAATTTAGTGATAACCAGGGGTGGTCTGATAATGAAAGTAATTATGTGACGGTCGGTCTAGTTCGGGGTCGAGTTTTCAGCGTATGGTGAGTACAAGCTCAAAGTGTATCTCAGGAAAGCGAAATGGACTGGAGAGGTGGAAGTTTGAAACGTACTAGTAGTGCAAGAGGTGAACGATATCGATTCTTCAGTTTCAAATTCTGCTATTTTCAGTCACACACGGCGTTTAAGGAGTGGTAAAAGACGCCCATGTTTCTGAGAGTTGATCACATGGGCCTATGCAAACCCCAATTAGTTTCCAAACCAAGCCTTACTACTGTGATTTTCCGCTCAGATACCAACTTGGGCTGCTGCAAATCCTATCAAGATAGCTAAGGTTTTGAGTGATAGTGCTCTGATTTTGTAGCTAAAAATTTTCTAAAAGTTAGAAATGGGGATTACGTCAATGTCACACTTCATCGCAAGCTGACGAATTGAAAAAGACCTCGAGTCTGGGTACTTGGGCGTGGAACAGAATTTCCTAAAAAGTGAAACCCAATGAAAGGTGTGGGGACTTGATTTATGCTTGAGGTTATGAGGAGGGGAAATTATGCCTGCTTGTAGTAATCGGGGTGTAATAGCTGCCAAGAAGCTTCCTAGGAAAACGTCAGAGTCCAAGACCAGCCCATCTCTTTCTGTACGTTGACTTTTAACAAAGGCTACTTCATCCAAAGGAAGTATGCATAGGTTATCAAGTATATCCAGTACGGATTTTGTCCCTTCAGTTGTTAGATGTTTCAAGTGTCAGCGTTTAGGGCATAGGATTGCTGAATGTAGGGGGAAAGAGCGATGTGTAAGGTGTGGTGGTCCTCATGGATATGGACAGTTTGAAAATAAGGAAGTTCCGAAAGGTTGTCGTGTGTGGGTCCTCATTGTTGCTGCTGGCGAGGGATGTTCAGAAATGAAGCTTCATAAACAGAAACAATAACATAGGAGTTAATATAACATTTCTTTTGCTGCTGCAAACGAAGGCTGTTACTTGGTACTCACCACAGCAACTGGTATACATAGTGAAGCATTACATACAAACGATCATCTCAAGTTCATCAAATACTGTGCCACAAAAAAGTAGTTGACTAAGCTGTAAACCACAAATGTGTGATGCTTTTTCACCAGGACTGAAAACACTCGTGAAACTCAAACAGAAAACAACATGTATGTTCTTATTGTCAGTTGGGCCTGATTTGGCTAAATTGATGTTGGGCGCTTGGCATCTTGTCGTAATACAAAATTCAAGACCAAAGCTGAGATGGAGTTGGAATGAAGGATTTGTTTAGGAAAGGTTTTGGTCGCAGTTATCAGGCGAGCTGTATACGGGAGTAAAGAATCTAGTACTTCCCGTTCATCATCCAAGGTTAGGTCACAGGAAAGGGGTAAGGTCAATGATAGCAAACGTGGGGAAAGAAGCCTCCTGTTCTGGTGGAGAAAGTCCACGATGGTCCGCCAAAGAAATTGCATCCCAAACGTAGCGCTGGTCACAAGAAGAAAATGATGATTCAGATAGACTGGAAGTGGTTTTTTGTTTGTTTGATTATGCATGTTTATAAAATAATAATATTTATTTGAATTACTTGCAAAATACAGCACATAAATATGATAAATATATAATACATACAAATTGCAAAGCAAAGCAAGTAATTCTGGATAAGGAGAAGGGGTGGGGTGTATAAAAAACCCGATCACAAAAAAGGTGCTCTCATATCCAAAGAGAGAAAACAAAGATGAACATGCACAACAATGGAATGCTCAATCTGGCGGCTCATGGGAGTGATTTTAAGAAGTTATTTGTGATTTGATTAGATAACCGGATGGTGGTGTGTATCCAAGAATCATGGTTGAATGATGGTCATTAACAATTTCATAGGCTGGGTATGATGTTGTAAGGAAAGATAGGGATTCTTCATTGGGTAATAATAGGGTAGCCTTGATCAAGGCTGTCTGCTAAGAACGATAAACTTATAATTTTTCAACTGTACTGCATATAAAGATTTATTCCCAATTATTTTGAACATTGTTGTTTCAGGTATGAAATCAGTGCTTTCGTATTTTTATGGCTACCCTGTCTAGAGAAAGATTATATAAACAAATAAAAAAAAAACAAATTGTACACCGGCGGTCTGATGTCCACACTGGCTGGTCCAGGTCTAGAGTCTAGGTAAAACCCACAAACACCTGTTGTGGTAAGGTGCAGTGGTTGTGCTACGCAAGCGACAGCCTTGAATCAATTCTTTGTGGTTTAATCTTCCCTGTTAAAAATCCTTACAAATTTTTGCAAAGCAGAAAAAAGTCTTGCAGACTGTACAAGGCGCTCTGACTGAGTTGAACTTATTGAACTCGCTTAGTGGAAGCATGGAAACATAGGCCAGGTGAATTTGGGAGACCTCAAACTAGGTTTTAAAAGAGTGAATTTTGCCATGTTTTTTAGGTTTAGGAGGAGGATATGCTCAACTCCTTTATATATGATGCCATTATATCAGACGCGTGTGACACCAATGAATGAAGTTTTATAGAGCGCCTTGAACAAGGCTATAATAGGGGTGGTGTTCTTAATTGTATTAAGGAAAAATACTCCTTATTAGAATTCTAGATTTCGGTGACCAGAAGGTTGAGTTCTTGGTTGTTGAAGATCTTCTCTTATGGATTGGTGCAAATTATACTGTTGTGAATTATATAATCCTTGTCTTCCCTTGATAAAGATGATATTAGCTTCATTTTGAATAATGTTGAGGGCAACATTTTGTTTGTTGGTTGATTTTAATGGTATAATCCCTGGGTGGTAGCACTAAGAATGATAAGATGGTATGATTTATTGAGGAGGTGCTGGGGACTATGATTGGTTGGTTTGCCTTAATGATGGATCAGGTTCAAGGATGACAAGAGACTGGTCATGAGGTCGGTCTGACTGTCTTGGTGTCAGGAGAGTTTCTGCTGTCGGTTGGTCGTGGCAGATGATAACTGTGATAGTGATCATTTCCCCATCTTGATTAATAGTCAATTTGTTTGTATAATAAGAGCAATTTCATGCTATTTAAATGGTTCCCTGAAAAAAGGGCCCCATGGGAACATTTTCAGAGGAATGTGTTAATAGGATAAGTTTTCCCCGATAGTGAGAATTTTGTTGATGACATTTATGATGATTTGTTTCCAGCTATGAACAATTGATGCATCGGTTTCAAAAACGAAGTTATTAGAAAGTTAATCTCCGGTTCCATGGTGGAATGAGGATTGTAAGTAGAGCTATGCGTGAAAAGAAAACACGCTCTTAATGTTCTTAAGAGATCTGCCTTGCCTAGTGATAATTCATTATAAGAAAAAGCGAGCTGAGGCTCGTAGGATTATTAGAGAGGCTCTAGAGGGAGGCATGGCCGGGATTTGTAATTGGTTTATATCATCTAATACTCCCTCCAGTCCAAATTTGGAAAAAAAGTTACGAGTATTTCCAATTATAAGAGTTTCAATCTATTCCCTGTCTAATGATAAGAAGAAAACAATGTGCGGTCTGATTCTTGATAAGGTAATGTGATTGTTAACAGTTTTGCATCAGTTAGTAGTACCTCTAACTATAATGACGAATTTAAACAGGCTGAGAATGATTTAGTTGTTGACGAATAAATGATGAATCGGCCTATAAATTGATGAGTTCATTAGAGACTTTTAACCATGCTATTAGATCAGGCAAAATGTACTACTCCTGGTGCAGATGGCATAGGTGCGAGTTTTTTGAAACGTCTTCCTGTTATTACTCGCCCGCTTTTATTATGGTTTTTAATGTTTTTTAATATTATTTGGATTCGTGGCGAATGTCATCAAAGTGGAGAGAGGCTATTCTTATTCCATTGTTAAGCCGGGGAAAATCCTTCGATCCTGTCGTATTAGACCAATTGCACTGACGGCCGCTATAGGTAAGATCATGGAACGTATGGTTAACAATAGATTGTGTTGGCGTTTTTGGAATTACCATAATCTTATCCAATCCTGTTCAGAGTTGTTTCCGAAGGGTTCGTAGGACTATCGACATCTGAACCCATTATTGAATCATTCTATAATGATTGGGATGGCAAATACCGGAGAGAGAGTACTTGGCTGTATTTTTGGACTTGAAAAGGCTCTTCTTACGATATGGTTTGGCGAAAAGGGGTTATCTATCAAAATGCAGGCAATGGCTTTCGCGGTCGCATCATCCGTTGGATTGATAGTTTTCACTATAGATACATTAGAGTCAAAGTTAATGGCGTTATATCGGGTTTTAATCAAATTTGTTGAAAACTTGTCCCACAAGGGAGTGTCATTTAGCCCTACAATCTTCAACATCGCTGTTTAGATGATTTGCCATCTTGTTGAAAAAAAAGCTAAGATCACTCAGTGGTGACGAATAGCTATCTGGAAGACTCATCGTAATATTGTTTTTTTAACTAGGCAGATTCAGTTGAGCGGATCTGTTATTGGTAATTGGTGTACTAAGTGGGGCTTCGTCTCTCTGTCCGAAAATATGGGGGTGTCTTTTTACTTTGAAAGGAAATTGCCTGTATTTCCCTTCAGTTATCAGGTACAGCAGTTGTCATCAAGAAGTATGCTAAAGTTTGGGGTTAATTTTGACTCTAGATTAACTTGGAGTGATCATATGAATCAGTCATGATGAAAGTGTAAAAATTAAGGTAATAAAATCTTTAAGTTGTAATCTCTGGATGTCGGTGGGGTGCCACTTGCACTTCTTTGCTGAACATTTATTAGAGCCTTAATTAAAACCTGTTGTGGATAAGTACGGTTGCGAAGCCTTCGATTCTGCTTCGGAGTCAGTTAAAAATAAGCTGAATAGGGTGCAGTATCAGTCTTTAAAGATTTGTGCTGGGGCTTTGTTATGTCGTACCTCCCTCGCCAAGTTACAAGTTGAATGTTGCGAGCCACCTTTGCAGCTTTGAGGAGTGAATATATATCCAGAGTTTTTATGATTTCTGTTATTAGTAATGAAGTTCCATCCAAATAGGACTTATTTAATGATTGTTGGTCAACGTCATTATTTTCCAGGATACGTGGATCCGAGAATCGGCATGTCCCATTCAAATTCGTGTCATGATGTGGGTTGGTTTTGCCCTTTATAGGTCTCTTGCTGCCCTTTTCCTTTTTGGTATTATCCAGTGATGGATGTTCATCTTTCAATCCATTAAATGATGCAGGGGTATGATGTGTTTTTGTGAAGCGTGATATTGCACTGCAAATATGCAGGAGAAAGGGGATGACGTCGCTCATATCTACACGGATGGTTCGGTGAATGGTGCCCAGAAACGAGTTGGTTGTGGATTTTTGTTCCGAGTTTAAAGTATAGGGGGGTTTTAGACTCTCTGATGATATTTCTATCTTTAATGCAGAGTTAATGGCAATTATTTGGCCCTTTTGTGGGTGTCTGATGTTGAGCCAATGGAAGTGTGCATTATTGAGTGATTTATGAGGCACTCCACTATCTTTTTCGTTTTGTTGATGATTAATGCAGTATCATCCAGGATATTAAGCATATTATGTTATCTATTAGATCTCAAGGGTTATTTAAGTTCACTTTGAATGGGTTTGCCGGGTCATTGTAAGTATAACGGGTAATGAGCAGACGGATGAGATGCTAAGAGCGCATGATAAAGATAGCGTGGGTTGTGATGAAGTTATGTCCTTCAATGATGGAATTTAAATATGAGGCTAAGTCATCCCTTTTGGTTGACTGGAAAAAAGTTGGAGTCAAAGTTGATAGTGGTATATTTAACAAGTTAGGCTGGAGTTGGTTTTAATATGGCCACCTGGGGGGTGGTAGTAGGTTTGATTCGAGGTTATTTTCATAGAATAAGATTTGGATTTGGTTTAAATTCTCAATAGTTTCTTCATTTGATGGCAAGCATCCAAATGGTTTATGTAGATGGTGTGCCAGAACAGTTGAACATTTTGATGGATGTGAGAAATTTGAGCTCGAGAGCTATTCTTTTTGAAAAGGTGGGAGAGAGAACCCACAATGTTGTTTGATGAAATCCTTCTTGGGGGATCACACACACCATTTAAGGAGGTGGTTTCTTTGTAAGCAAGGTAAAATGAGAGTTAGGTTCTATTCATAACGTGTTAAAAACTTGTGGGTAACTTTTGCTTAATACGTTACCATAGCAATGTTGAATAATATGTTAATCCTGCCTTACGTAATTTATTGAATTAACCTTTTCTGTGTCCTCTGGTCTCCTTTCTTTTGTTTCTTTTTGTTTTAAGTTTTGGCGTGAATGGCCTTGGATGCCGATATACGTCATTCTCAAACACCCTACCTACCTACCTAACTCAAAACGAGCACGAATGAGGGACATATGGCAAAAAAAGTTAAAAAGGGAGGAGGGTAGCAAGTCACAAATAGAACTCTGATCATTTCAAAGTAAGACACTATTTATTATGCAATTTCATTTTTGGTAGTGACAAAGAAAAGATCCTTGTTTTGGACACAGTCGTCAAGAGATCGCGTGTTTTGTTTTATACGCACACAGATTTGTTGAAAAATGTCAAGTTACGCTGGAGTTAGAAAATAACTATTATTTCTACCCCCATCATGCCCATAAAACAGTCTTACTGTTGAGAAACGTGCCATTTTTTTTGGATTTTATTTTGCCCCCATTTAAGGAAAGGTTTATTAAAACGTGCCAATTCTTTGGTTTGATGAGATGCCAAAAATATCCAAAAAAGGACCATTTTAGGTGGTTAGGACACTTTTACAAAAAATGTCACATTTTACCAGTCTCGCACCCCTATGGAAGTTTTCATTCTGTTATTTGAAATGAAATCTGAAGCCTATATTTTATAAATTATACAACAAAAAACATGGCAAACTGTTATGCATGTATTACTTGTTCGTGTTAGATTATCTATTGTTTTCAGGTGCTTATTTTTCACGAATGACATGGGGCCTCTGTCAGATCAGTGCTGTTTACAAGGGTCATCAGATAATGCAAGGGTCATCAGATAATGTACGGGTATGCAGATAATGCAGGTCATCAGATAAGCACGCGGGTCACCACAAGTCACAAACTCCGATTAGCTACTAGAATACCGTCAAATCATGGATATCTACGGTACGCCCCACATTTGGAACATAACCTTGGAACCCAAACTCTTCTGTCAAACTGCAATGGTCACCCTTAACCCCTCTACAAACTGTGACACAAACCAATTGCGACCTTTCCTTCCACAAGCATTAATCTTTGTGTATCACATATCTAGCCTAAAACAGGCTAATTCCGAATTATCTAAATAACAAAGTAAAGGCCAGGGTTGATAACTCACACAGGCCTAACACTCAGCTAACACCAAGTTTTCTCTCAAGACTACTAACAAAATTATAAATTAACAGCTGAGAAGGAAAGTCCTGGAAAATCAACAAATGAAACTTCAGAGGCATCCCAAATAACTGCATTACCACAGTTTGAGCATCAAGTCATACATGTACCTGTTTTCAACTCATTCGGCGGGTGGCCTTAAAAGAGCAACACACACACAAATGCAGACATACATGTAGACATAAACACAGTTTCCAACAACATCGGCATGCTTACCACATGATCAACACCCTACATGTACCACATCCCAACCCACAACATTACATATGCAGACACAATGCAAATCAATCGGGAAACAAACTCCAAAAAAAGACCTCCCACCAAAACATGAAAAAGAATTCTAACCAAACCACTACACAAAACCTGCACAAATCGCTATTTTCTCAACAGTATGTGCGAAAGGATAAAAAATAGATTCCACAGAGAGAAAACTACAAGTGTATGCAAAAAGTGGACCAACAATTGGTGACATTCAGAAGCTGTGGAGACACAAATGTCAAATCGCCTGATTTGTAATTCTAAGCAGAACAAACACAAAGCCCTAATCCTTTGATGAGCGAGCAAATGGCTCGATTCCTATAGAAACCCACTAATTCCCCACGCTAAACATAATTGCTATTTGGGATTCTACCCAGATTCTATATGACAAGCAAACTTTGTTGCAAAAACAATGATAAATTTCACGATACAACTGCCACCTAAGTCCATCGTGTCAGGTTTGTTGACCACACAAAATCTGTTCTACCTGAAGTGATGTTTGCGTGAGGCCTATACTGGGACAATGTACACCTGAAATAACAGATGACTGATCGTTTGGTGATATCTTCGCAAATCATTGACAATTGCAAAAAAACCCTCATCTCACACAGAACAGCCAAAAACATAGGATTTTGCAATTTCAGTCTCTATGCAGACCAAGAGTACCCGCAAATCAGAGACATACATATAAAACCGTGCAAGGTCAGTACAACACAACCAAAAATGGTGACCGCACATACATGTGTCAGTACCTTGTATTTTAAAAAATAAACCCATACAGACTAAATACATATAATTTGCTTGTTAAATAATAACATTAATGGGAATTGTAACTTTTTTACACATGAGGAATTTAATCAATCATAACCTAAACAACGCTACTGTTTCAATACTAAATATAATTATTTTTGTGTTTTTGAATTTTATAATTTGATAAATTAAAGAACATTTAAATGTAATTATCGTGACTTTTCAGTTATTGGTGTAGCAGAAACCCGGTTCAAAAATGATACATCCCTTGCTTATTTTAACTTAAAGATTTATAACCTTGAAAGCTGTAAATAGAAGTGATTCAATTCTCATGTAGGTGGTGGTAGGCATTTAGTGTCTCAAATACTATAAATTATAAAAAGAGAACAGATTTATGTTTGCAAAATGTTCTTACGAATTCTGTTTTTAATTGAAATAGGAACCCTATATAAAAACATCATTGTTGGTGTAATTTAAGAAGACATCATCACCATAGTATTAATGAATTAATAAGCATTTTGATCAAATCATTAACAAAATTGCGTTTGATACTAAAATAATTTACTTAATGGGTGATTTAATTATAGAGTCCTTAAAGATAATGGCAAACCTATAAGTAATTTCAATGACGTATATAACTCTATTCCTTCCTGCTAACTCCCTTAATACTTAACCAACACTCTAACCTGATTAAAAGTGCAACATTAAGATCTATATTCACCAATAATATTAACAATAATATTGGATTCTTACTATTAAATATCACTGACCATCTTCCAAACTTCACATTAACCACTCATCAAATTGACTTAAATACAAGCAAAAACTATAAAGTTGCTAGAGAGTCCTCATAAATAATATCCTAAGCTCTAAAAAAAGCTATGGTCTGAATTCATGGATAATCTATCCAAATATGATGAATATCAACAATGCTTAAATACTTTATTGAAATGTTTAATCGCTATACTCGATACGTGCCCACCACTTACAAAACAACAAATAATCTAGTCTAAACCAAATCACATGGATTCCTAAAGAGTTTATTTGAAACAGATAATAACACTGAGTACGATTTATAAACATACTAAATAACAAACCCCACAAATAGAACTAAATATAATACAATAATACAAAAGTTAATACACTATTAAGGACGGCTAAAAACACTATTTCTGTAAAATCAAGTAAATAAGAACAACAAATATTCAAAATACCTGGAAATACTCCACAATATAACAATTAAAACCAAACTATTTTGTAATAACGAATTTAACCTAAATGATAAATTATTATAACGATCCTAACCAAATTCCTAATATTTAATGACTTCGTTCATAACATAGGCCCAATCATGGTTCAACAATACAATACAATACTAGCTTTTCCACTTATCTTCTCTAATCCAATCGATATACAATGTTCTTTACTCCCTCACAGAGGATGAAGTAATTAAAGTTATCGATAATTAATGCCAAAAAAAGTCCAATGTCATGACGGCATTCCAGCGATATTATTAAAAACTTGCTTTTTGAATTAAGCCATTCCCCGTACTAATCATATACAACCTTCACTAACACAGGCACGTACTGACAACTTAAACTTCCAGAGGTCATTCTATTCATAACAAGATCGCAAGATAAATTTACTACTATAGGCCAATTTCTGTTCTAACCTGGATTTTCTACAAATTTTAGAGCGTCTTGGTATTTTAAAGATTCATTCCATTTTTTGACAAACAACAACATCTTTTTTGAAAACCAATTTGGTATCGTCCCCAAACACTCTACAGTATTGCAATACAAAGCTTGTGCGCAAAATTACTCGGGCTTCCAATAACAATCAAAACAACTTGTGACGAGTTTGGACCTTTCCAAGGCATTTGACACTATCAATCATGATGTCCTCTTATTAAAATGCATCCATATCTTCAGAGTATTGTCTTTGGATTGGTTCAAAATTACCCTCACAAACAGAATTCAGTTTGTTTGATTACAATAGTCACAAATCTTCCAACTAACCATCTCTACACTGGTATGCCACAAGGCTCTATTTTAGGACCCTTGAGTTTTTTATTATTTTTCTGTTAATGATAGTCCAAAATTCTGCTCTTACTGGTCTTTTTATATTATATGCAGATGAACTAGTGCATTTACATCCACATCATGATATTAACAACTAAACAATAATGAATAATGGTATAAGTTTACTAAACCATGGTTTCACCGACCAATAAACTTTCACTCAATCTAAAAAACTAACTATGCTTTTTGGCACGCACAATAAAACAAAAAATTAAATAACTAACTCCTTTGAATATCTCCATCGATAATACCAACATAAAATCAGTAATGCGTTTAATTTTTAGGAATCAATATCGACCAAAATCTAACCTTGAAAAATCAACATTGCATGAGTTAGGAAGAAATGTTCAAGCAGTATTGGAATTTTATATAAAGTAAAGACTTTCTACCTGAAACTGCACTTCTTAGTCCCTCTATACACACTGTAATATGGTATCACGCATGGGCAATGCATGCAACCTGAAATGGAAAACTTGCACATCCTGCAAAGCTGCCTGAGAGCAGTGAGCAACAGTGATTACAGAAGTGTCATCTAATCCTTTGTTTTGTTAAATAATAACCAACTAAACATAATGGGATTTTTGTGTAAACATATATTGGAACATTCATGTACAAATACAGCAACACCAGTTGCCCTCCCCATGTGACACATTTTGTAACAAATGCTAAAATCACACTTATGCTACAGACATGCAACAGATTTCAATCCTAATATTAAACTTGAATTGAGTGGTAAATCTATATCTTACATTGGTTAAACATGGAATAACTCCATCAAATTTAAAAACTCAAAAAATACTCATTCGTTTTAAAATTAATTATAAAAAGGTCACTCATTTCTAACTCAATTATAGAAACAGAGTCTTGACTTGGACAAGGCCTTTATTTTATTCGGCTTCTTTCCATACCTTTCCATTCATTTATTCATGTATAACAAATATTATATATACCAAAAAAATTTGGTTTCCCTCGTTTAAAGTATTAGTTGAATTCACATGCGCGGACCATTCCAAATACTATGTGATTTTGTACGGTTTCTTTCCGAAACGCGTAATCTTAATTAACGAGAACAAGCTTTTTTGTACTCTCACAGGACGATACGTTTGACGTTAAATATTGATTCTTAATCTAAAATTTCCTTCTGTTATAATTTTTCCAATTAGAAAGCCTTTCAGAAAGTTTCGCTGCTAAACTAAACTTCCCGACTCTGTGCCCGTACGTCACGCGAGATTTGCTGCGCACACAGTAAACCGCACTCGCTTGCTTTAAAGCGACGGCGTTTTTTACACTCCGCACAAAGATGGCATACACTTTGACGCGGCATACAATCTGCGTCAATGTTTGACATCCTAGCACGGATTTCGAGAAGGGACATATTGTTTGCATATAATAGTAGGCCCCATTAGAAATTAGTGTACTTTCAAGGAACCCCCAATTCACAAATACAATCGTTTTCAATGCAGAAACCAGTCATGTTTTGTCCATGCATGTCTGCGTTGGTCCCTTTAAACATCTAACTTGGGCTTGGAATTGGTAGAAGAATTCATGTGCATTTATATGCAATCGTCAACTGATGGGGTTTGTTTTGGAAACGTAGGCAGAGTGCGAAAGTGTATCCTTTCCTTTCAACTTATTTCGCTTTTTCAATCACTAATGGGTTTGTTTTGAATTGCCACGGAGGTGCGAGAAAGATTTATCCTCTAATCGGTTAAGATTCTGATCTTCCTCGCACGTCCAGATCCTTTTCAATTCAATTCATTCAATTTTATTCAGCATAACATATCGAACATGACAGAAGGTATAATACAGTAATAATATATCATATACAATAAAGTATCAATTGTAGACGGTACTAAGATGAACTGGTGAGGTAAAATATGATTGATATGCTAGTACCGTAATGGACAACCCTATCGGGCTTATGGATATTGCGGCCCTTTAATGACAATTCAAGTAAATAACCCAATATTATAAAAATGATACACATTTAAGGGGTGATATAGAAATTTACATAGTAAAATAAACTAACAAAAAACAGAGACCAACAAACAAAACAACAATATACTGTTAACAAACACTTAACGGGCAACGGGATACGGCGAATTTTGAAGAATGAGAGACTATATCAACATGTCTTGCTGAGGTAATGAAATAAATTTCATATGATGAAGCAGAGAAAGAAGAGAATGAGGTGAGGAAAGGTAAGGAAGAGAGATAGAATAGGATGAGGAAAAGGTGAGAGAAATAGGACTTGGGGAAAATTTAAAAGACTTGTAACTGTTGATAAAATGTCTTTTCATTGAGCTTAAAAGTATTTTTGTTATGTGCATGTGTCTGCGATGTTATGGAAGGTCATTCCAAAGTTTTGCGCCCTGATACTGAATACAGTGCTTTTTCAGAGGAAGATTTTGGGAGGGGACGATAAGTTTGTCGGCTTGTCTGGTCTTATGAGTTGTGGATTGGTCTGTTTTTGTGTTAAAGATAATTGCTGACTTTCCGGATGAATGATTGTTGTGATAGTCCAAACTAGAGCGCTTGTTTGAAAGCTGGTTAATGTAGGGCTCTAATTTATGTTTTCAGTGAGTGAATAATGGCAAAGTGTGATTTCTGGGGGTGAAGTTTTGTGAATAGTTCGAATGGCCCATTTCTGTTGTGATAGTTAGTTTGTTGAGTCGTGATGATAGTTGGAGCGCCCAGATGATTTTAAAGGTAGCTAAGGTATTGGAGAACTAGTGTGTTTGTAAAGTGATTTTAAGGTGTAGTCGGGAAGATGGTGTTTAACCTGTAGATTGTACCATTGCGTGAGACGCTTTGGTAGTGACAGAGTTGATGTGTTCATTCCATGTTAGTTTGTCGTCGATTGTGATGCCAAGAAATTTGGTTGATTGTAACCTGGGAGATTGTCTGGTTATCTATTGTTAATGTTTGGTTGTGATTAGTGTTTTGAGATAAAAGCATGTATTTAGTTTTTAAAACAAATTGAGAAAGTTTGTTGCCCGAAACAGGTCCATGATTTTTCGAGTTCATGTTCTTTGTTAAAAGTGCTTAATGTAAGGGTTGATAGAAAAATGGTTTGTGTCATCTGCAAAATAAGATTAGTTTAGTGTGTTAAGAGATGTGTGATATCGTTCATGGAAATGCCTTAAAAGTAGGGGCAAGGATTGAGCCTTGCGGGATCGGGACGCCAACTGTATAGGTTTGATGGATAATGCGGGTGGGATGACGTAGACGATTGTGATGCGGTTAGTTAGGTAACCCCTGAACCACTCCAAGGCTACTCCAGCGGACACCGTAATGATAAGCTTGTGAAAGAAGAATGTTTTTGGTCAATGGTGTCGCAAGCCTTGGAGAGATCCACAGGAATACCCCCATGGTGTGGAGTTTGGAGATTTTTAGGTGCAAGGTTAAGGTTTGTTGTTAAATTGATTTCAATTAAAAAAAAAAAAACCAAATACAAATAGTCGAGCGTTTGGGGGCCTAAAACGCATGTTCATCGGACAGACATGTTGTGCTGGGTTGAAGAATTTAGACAGACGTGTGTACAATTGCCTTTTTCAAGTAGTTTTGAAAAAGATGGAAAGAACAGAAATGGGCCCTGTAATTTGCAATGTTATGTACAGCGTTTTGTTTTTGTAAATATGAATGACTTTGGCTCATTGGGTGAATCTGGGAAGTTCCGTAGAAGTGATTGGTTAATATGCATCAGAGGGCAGATGATTTGTGTTATATGATTTGTTGGCAATCCCGGGATCTATCCTGTCGGTACCCGCACTTTAACCAGGTGGCGAATTTTTGTGTATTTCATCTATAGTAACTGGATTCAGGAAGAACTTGGAGTGAATGTGTTTTTTGGAAGGTGTTATTGAAATGGGTTACTTTTGAGGGGAATTTTGTTAGCCTAGTTTTTGCCCAGGGTAGTGAAGTGATCGTTGAATGCGTTACCTATGTCAAGCGGGTCAGTTATCTGCTTCTTATTATTATGAGTGGAGAAAGGCAAGGGAGGGGTAGTGGGGGGGTGTTTCTTGGCAGGAACGAATAATGTGAGTGAATTGGTTGTGTGTGGTAGGGTGTGGATGGGGGTTTGGTGTGCGGGGGTGTTTTTTCAGTAGGGTTTGTAGAGGCCGGGCTTGGGTGGGAGGGACGTGGGACAGGGCGGGGGGGGCAGCCAGGGCGGTGTCGGGGGTACAGGGGTGAGGGTCTTCTTTTTTGCAAGGGGAATGATCGGGTGGGTAAGGTTTCGAAAGTTTAATGAAGTTGGCTGTACGTATGTTATGGGTCAGTTTCTGTGAGTATATGTTCCCATGATTCAGTGTTGAGTCCTAACGTTAATTTGCGAATGTGTGATCTCTGTAGTCACGCTTTATGATTGGTTTGTTTTTTGTGGCATGCTTATGCTAAGTGATGTAATGAGGACTATTGGGAAGTGATCTGTAGGGTCAGTGACAAATATCCCTGGTTGCGGAGTCTGTGTCAGTGGAGTTGTGTGATACTGTTATCAATGAGCGTGGCTGTGTTATGCGTAATTCTTGTATGTCTGTTAATTTAGGGATATAGGAGTTTTGCAAGTGATGTGTTGATAAAGTCATTTATGTTTGTAGGGAAAAATTGAGAAGATTGACATTAAAGTCACCGACAATATAGACATCACGCTTGGTTTAATTTATCTCAGTGAGAAGCTGCTCGAAGCTCATTGTTAAAATATTTGGATTGTGTGTTTCAGACAGTCTTAAATAACTCCGACATTTTATGTGCTTGGGTCTATTGTTGGTTATGGTTAATTTCGATTAAAGTGAGTCCCCCAAAAATTTTCCCCCCCCCCCCCCTGGTTCTGGTACTGGTGTTGTGTCGATGAGTTTGTATGAGAGTGATTTTTTATGTAAAGACAAACTCCCCTTCCTCTCTGCCATGTGAGTGCCAGTGATTCTCTGTTTCCATTCAAAACAAACTAATCAACAATGATTGGTCAAGGTCTTTTTGGCACTATATTTTATAGAGTATCCCTCACTTTGGACATTTTGGAGTATAGAAGTGTTTTAATTTATTTTAAAAACTACCCCAACATTGAATGAAATTTCGTTTAATTATTTATGTTAATGTAATAATGTGATACTATTGTTTTCTCAAAGTATATGACGGATAAGGACCACGCCTCAGTGCATTCGACAGGATATTGCACTTGACCGTATGGGGTCAGTGAAGGCAGCACTCGAGCCTCCGCCTCTCGTGCTGCCTGCCTGACCCATACGGTCGCGTGCGATATCCTGATCGCATGCACTAGGCTAGGTCCATATCCTTATCAGAAATTACCTGATGAAGAGCGAAATAAACCCTGGCATCGATTGTCAGCGGATTAAATCTAGGATTTAATCGTATCTGCAAATACCGACGAAGAAGAACCGAAGTATTATCCCCAGGGATTATCCTTTTAGTGGATTTAAAAGACTCCTAATTGCCTATTGAAGTCGGTCTATTGAATCGGCGGGGTTAAGTACATCTGACGTGCCGCCATCGTACTGACTTGCCGCCACGTGGTGTTCCGGTCTTGGGTTGCTTATGTGATTGGTTAATGCTAGCAATCGCGCAGGTAAAGGCGATGCGCGATTGGCTTCGTTTATCACTTGTCAATCATTACTCACCAATTTTTAAATTTCAAACTGAATCGCTCATTCTGGAGAGTTGACCTCTCGACGAACACACATGGCTCTTCAAGAAATTGTGCTACCACTGCGGCAAAGGATAGTTTTTCGACGGGCAATGTTACTGAAAGATAAGAAGTGAAGGGCAGACTCTACCTCAATCCCCCAAGAAAACACTCAACTCCTACTTTAAAAAAAATCCCCTTCCCCAAAACAAGAAATAACCACCTACCACCCCAAAAACTAACTTCAATTTATTTAGCAATAACAAAAAAAATAATACCTAATGAAACATATTATAAACATGTGCTATGAACTACGATAGACACCCCGAAGGCTTATTTACGTCGGTAGCCCTTGTTAACTAAGCTATAATAATATGTACAAAAAAATGTGATCAATCATTATAAAATATATCTAGGCTATATGCATCGATAAGGGCGAAAACTGCACTCCATCCCCCGCACTCGCCACGCATCACGAACTATAAATTATCAATAGAAAGTGCACGTATTTGGGCGGGAGCGAAGTGTATAATGCAACCATGGCCGAGTAAGAAATGTATAATCTAATTTAGAACATAATTTGAGGCGATTACATAACAAACGATAAAGATGTGATATTGTGAGATATAAGTAGTACTGATTAACCAAAAAAAAAAAACATAAGGACAACAGCAACAGACAAAAAAGTGAAAGAAACGAAAGAAGGTGATAAGAATCTGGAACATCAATAGATTTTGTCAAACGATGGCAAATGCGCTGGGATATGAGAGTAAAAGAAAAGGATGATGACGGTGAAATAGAGAAGAGGAGGACGAAGTTGAGGGGTGAAGAAATGCAGGATTTAAGCAGAAGAAGAGAATATATCTTATAAAGGTAAATGAGGTATTGTTTCAGATGTGATTTGAAAAGTTTTTTTATCAATTGTATGATTGAATTTGGAGTTCATCCAAGTTTTAGCCACCGTGGTACTGAATATAGTGCTTTTCTTGGTAGTTTTGGTAGAGGAAGATGAAAGTGACAGCTTGTCTAGTATATTAATATGACTTTGTCTATTTGTCATGAACTAATTAGTAAAATTAAAGGCAGTTATTGATTAAGAGCATAAAAAGTGCGTTTGTAGTTTGTTAATGTCGGTTATTTTTAGGGGTATTGAGTGAATAAAATAAGGGGGAGTGTGTGAGCCCTGTAGGGTGAGTTTGATGGTAGAATGGCCCATTTTGAGTGTATTAAGTTGATTGAGTCGTGACTGTCGTTAGATGCCCATTAATGTTACAATAAGTTAAAATGAGGAAGCATAATAGATCGTAGAGGGTCTTAAGAGACAGGGTGGGGGTGGGTGGTGTTTTGCATCTGTAGATGGACCAATGAATGAGCAAGCTTTGTGATACATTGTTGCATGGTGTTCGTTCCACGTTAGTTTCTCGGCACCCCCCCATATACTCAGAAAGTAAAAACTGTACTATGAACTTGTGAGATAGGATGATTGTCGATGATAACACTGTTTTAGGTTGGTATTGTGGTTGAATAGCATATAGTTTGTTTTTGAAATATTGAGAGACAATTTATTTGCACGAAACAATCAGGTAATTTTAGTAAGCTCAGTATTTGTGTTAGCGAAAGTGAGTCTAGGTTGGGATCTGAGAGAAAGATATTTGTATCATTGGCAAAAAGAATAAGTGTGAGTGAGTTGGAAACAGAGCAATGTCCTTCATATTAAATGATGAAAAAGAACGGGCCCAATTGAGCCTTGTGGAACTCCGACGGTAATTTCTATCTTTGGCGAATTTCTAGAGTGGGCGTTACACGATTGGCGTACGGTTTGTGAGGAATTTATGACCAATTCAAGGCTATACCACGTACACCGTAGTGTTTAAGCTTGTGGAGGAGAATATCATGGTCAATGGTATCGAACGCCTTGGAGAGGTCCAGAAAAAATTCCCATGTAGTTTCTATTTTTTGGGCCTGGGTGAGTTAGTGGTTAATTCAAGAAGAGACATATGTAGAGCGTTTGGGCTTAAAGCCCTATGTGGTCTGAGGGATATTGTGTTGATCCAGAAATGTAAACAAGCGATTGTACATGATTTTTTCAAGAATCTTGGAAAAGCATGGAGGACAGAGATTAGGGCTATAGTTTGTCATGTCATGAGGATCTTTAGTTTATCAAACGGGAAAATAACTTAGCAGATTTTAGTCATTGGGAACGGGACGGCCTGTGCTAAGAGATGGTTGAATAGTAAAAAAGTGAAGTACAATGTGATAAATAGGTGTGTATTAGCAATACCCAGGGGATAGATATAATCAATCCAGCACTTTTGGCCTGGTTTGGAACAGGTTACTGGAGTTGTTAATTTCAACAGAAACTGGATGGAGAAAAATTGAGTTTTGGATGCTATTGTTTAGATGGTGACGCGCGCCCCAATGGCTTTTTAGCTGGAGGGATCTTGCAGCAGATTTTACCCAGTTGTAAAGTAAGCAGTAAAAGTGCGGGTGATATCAAAAGGATCAGTAATGTTGTGGTTGAGTTGTAGGTAAAGGTGTTGGGGAGGTTGTACCTTTGTCTTCTACCTTATGATTGTTTACAGAAATTTCCAAGGTGATCAAAGTTATGTTTAAGTTATGTTAACTGTTCGATTATTATGTGTCTTCTGTGCTTACGTCTAGTGTGTGTGAGCTTATTTTTGTAGTGTTTGTATTTGTGTTTAGCACATACAGTTTTTTTTTTAAGATAGCCGTATAGAGATTCTGTTTACGCTGATCGATTAGCAAATCCTTTCGTCAGCCAGGATTGTTTAAAGCTGTGTTTCTGACGTTTTCTTTTGAATCGGAAAGGACTCATCATAATATTTCGAGTAAGTAGCAATAAAGTTTGTATATGATTATTTGGGTCTGGTTGTGATAATTGTGTTTTCCCATGTTTCCGAGCAAAGATGTCGACTAAATTTACGTATATTGTGTTCTCTATCGTCACGTGGTAGATTTAGTTTAGTAGATATTTATTTTGATGGTGTAATGTAGAATATAGGGAAGGGAAATGGTCTGTAATATCAGTGACAAATCCTGGGGTTGATGAGTAGCAGTTGGAAGTGGTGATGACATTGTCATTTGTGGTGAGTTGTGGAGTTATTCTGGTCGGTCGATTTTTTTAAAAACTGTATAGCTTTAAAGGTGTGTTGATAAAATCATTAACAGGTGGAATAGTTGAATAATTAATTAAAGATCTTTAAAGTCACCCAAATGAAGACATCTTTTTGAGTCTTATTGAGTTCGGCGCAGAGTTGTTGATAGTTGTTCATTGATGGTGAATGGTATCATGGAGCCTATAAATTACACCAACAAACAATTTTGTAGGGATGTGTACATTTGAAGTTGAAGAATTGTTATTTCAATAATAGTGTATCAAGTCAGGACCCATGGTAATATCAAGTACTTGATGAGAAACGATTATTTAATATACATGCATACACCCTTCCCCTACCGTAATGGGCCTTGGATATAACTATAGCTCAAAATGAGGTGGGGATTGGTGTTTGTAAGCCATGTTTGTGAAAAGGCGAGAATAGAGAATGTGTGATTTAGCTGGTTCAGATATAATCGGAGGATTCATCATATGTTTTGGTGTGGGTCCTTTTATGACCCCCATGTTCAGGTCTGACATATCTGACATATCATATCTGGGACACAGGCTAATCGGGACTACGGGTAATAAATGCAGGTAAGGGATGGGCGATAAATATGAATGTTAGGTCTCTTCACCGACGACATTTAATCTAAACACAGTGAATGATGGGTCCCATTTATTGTTTGTACAGAGCACAAAAGGAGGGACTAAGTCAATACCATTCACGCGGAGTTCCTAATCGAGAGAAATTGCGTGTCCGCGCAGCCTGCATCTGCACTGTTCAAAACGTGTTCATGTTTAACAATATGTTACACATTTTCAGTGCATTTAAAAAGGCACTGAAAATGTGTAACCTATGGATACCTAAAGTGCATGCAAGGTAGCCGGTAGGCAAAGGTTCTAGGTGCCGAGGCAAATTATGGATATGTGTGTGTGAGCTAGCCTGACATTGCAGCAAACAAAAACAGTAAATTTCTGTTCTGGGCAGCACGAAGCCAAGGGCTATGATGTGGCAGCGAAGCTTTTGCGAGGATAAAAACAGAAGTCTATTTTTTACTCAGTCGCCACCCCTATTACGAATCGCCCCCCCCCCCCCCCCCCCCCCCCCCCCCCCCCCCCCCCCCCCCCCCTCACAAGTAAAGCCATGCAGACCGAGGTAAACGCAGATAGCTGGAGTGTGTTGGACCCGAATTATAAAAATAGCTACAATTATTCCAAACTTGCAAATCCGTTTTCTAATGATTGTGTGTTTACAGTAATTTTTCACCCTGGATTGTCGTATTCCGATAGGGAACTCCCGCGTCATGAAATGATTGAATTACCGCGGCCCAACTTTTAGTCGAGCCCTTTTCATCCTGTCTTAGTCCGATACGAGTAGAGCACAAACGAACTGCTTCACAACATTGTTAGATCATACTACCAAGCGCGCTACTGCTTAAAGCAATATTAGCACATTTTTTTGAAGAGCGCCCCAATTTTCAAAAATTGGAGATTTTTACACGATTGATTGGGAACTGGCTAGTAAAACATCCTGTGAATGGCTAAGCTCGAAAATGTCTATGTGTCACAAACGAATCAAATTTTACTAGCAAATTATTATCGGGGATCCCCGATTAATAATACAAACGGCTGTGGAAACGGCCTTCCAATGTGAAATAGACGGGAAAAGAGCGCAATGTACGTGTCTACGCTCATCCATTACTTGTTTAATGTTCCAGGCAAGCCAAGTTAGAGGTTATTTCTCGAGGTGGCAATATCATCATCAGGATGAAACATAACGTAGCATTTCCAGCTTTGCCGTTAAGTCCAATCTGGGATCCCCAATTCTAATTACAAAATCGCTATTTTGTGATAAATACGCATTTTTTAGATTCTCGTTCGCAGGATAGTTCCTAGACACACTACCAACGTAACTGCTGCAACACAGATCCAAAATTTGAAAATTGGGCCGCTCTTAAAAAATGTGCTAATATTGCTTTTCATATAATTAACCTTGGTGGGTCATTTGTATAGCCTTATTACCAAAGCACAGAAATAAACAGATCGCCCTGGGGCCAAAATCTCAAATTACATTTCATTCTATAATTAATTTCCTAGGACACGTAGTTCACAATTGTGTTGCAATCGATCGAAGTCCTATTAGCGAAAAATGTCAGTGGTTTAGTACTGACATCGTCTTTATGCTGTGACTAGGGGAATATGCACAAGTAACAATTACACTTCACAAAATATTTCACATCCATGACATTGTTCCCTTATACAGTGTGCTAGTTCCGATATCTGTTGTCAGCCACTTCACATGGGTATATATAGTAACCTTCGTTGCCCAGCGCATTGTAAGTCCGGGTTTCCAATGATGTACATGCATGACCCCGAGCAGTAATTGGTTTGAATAGATCACACCACATGTATTATGCATGGTTGTGACGTCGTAATTAACACGTCATGCCTCGATTTGTTGGTGGTTTCAGAATTCTTTGACGTGTGTTTCGCAATGGAGTAGCGGTTCCCGGCGGTAAATCTAGACTCCTTCATAAATACTGTTGAGTGTCCGGTAAAAGTTCTGTCGTGTAGAGCGTATATGTCTTTGAAATAGACTAGCTCTCGGGTCATGCCGAATGTTGATCGGTATGATGGCATGTCCACCCCCCCCCCACACACAACACACATAATACTGGCCATACTGGCGGAGTCCGTTAGTCTTCCGTTGACATACACACTTTGAACGGGAGGTTCGTTTACACCTTACCGAATCTTGTACAATCATTTACTATTCATATTTTCATCCTGATGGTCCCGTGTTGTTTAGCGCCGTTGTGAAGTAAAAAAAAATGGTGCAAGATAACCTATTTCAAAGCGATCATAACATAAACGGGCCACCTGATATCACTGCTGACGATTATGATACAGCGTACCGTCCATGTCTAATTCTAAACGGGATAATTCCCAATTAGCTCCATTAAACGGTGCTAAACGGAATTATTAAAACCCGAATAGGCCGCGTCAGATATGTCAGATTGAAATGGGGGTCACAAAATGACCAAACCGATAATGTTTAGTAATGCTACGGCAGTTAAGTGAAAAGCGAAAATGTATCACGAATGAGTTTGTTTGTGTTATGAAGCTATCTTCTGTATTATATTGACATTCATGTTTTTAGAGACTTTGAGTGAATTTGAATAGATGGATGGTCACAAGTTTAAGAGATATGGGATCCGATAGGAGCGGATTAATACTAAGGAATTTAAGTTGGTAATACTTCATTTGGAGGTCAGTAAAGAATTCAATAAGAGTAGCATAGTAGTCATCATCATGAGAAAAACGAGGTTGAAGGGTAATTCAGATGTTGTAGAGTAATGCATGAAAAGGTAAAAAATGGTGGAGGAAGATTAAAGAAAAGAGATGAAACCCTACAGTAACTATTGGAAGTAGATTTTGAGCGAAAGAGTTGAGTATCAGAAGAATAGTATTAAAGGAGACCATAACAATACCCAGCACAGAACCATTACAAGGAAAAAAAAAACAAATGGAAGTGGAAATAAGTATTTTACGGTGAGTAAAAGGGAGTAGTTGGAAACTACAAGGAGGTGTTGAGGGTAAGAATACAGCAACATACAATTTAAATCAATGGACATTTACGAGGAAATCACATCGATGTCCAATATATTTATAGAATAACGAACGAACAATTGGTAATCTAAGTCGGGGTAAGGATAATTTCAAAATAAGAACCAGAGATATTATAACAAATACGGGAATGAAAAATAAATATATGCAGTGGTGTTGCATGGATTCATGTGATGTACCAATGTATTTTGAGTCAAATGCGAGACGTAAGGAAAAAGGCACCTGGAAAATCAAGAGGCCCTAATAATAATAATATAAGCAGGCATGGAACAATACTCGAAGTCACCCAACACACACGTTATAATATTATAGCAACAAGATGCATACTTGGCTAACTTTTATTAAGGACGAAACGACACAGATTTATAGACATGAAGGGATACTGATCTTAAATCCCAGGCACAAATATGAACCCGACAATTGGTAGGTATAAGTTCTGATCATAACCTGAGATTAAATTGAGTAACTAAAATAAAACATAATTTTTAATATGTGCAGTAAGCGTGGTGGTGGACTGCAACAATTTCATCTGAAACCAATGACCAGGGATAGCACAATAAAGCAAATGATTCAATATATATAAAAATGACTGGTTTTAAGGCGGGATGCCAAACATATGCTACCACCGCATAAACGCATATCGCCTGGGTATCCTGTCCGGAGGCTCATCTCAGGTGAAAAAAGAAAAAGCAGAAAAACTGGCAAGGCAAGATGGTGAAAGCCCATAATGGCCAGACGCCAGCCTCCAGACGGGCTAGCAGTTACATGCTTAATTAAGCAATATGCAGACATTTTTTGACGGTCGCCCCATTTGCAAAATTTGGTATTTTTACCCGGTTTCCTGTTGTAACTGCGAGTACGACTATACCTGTGAATGTTCGCTTCGAAAATGTCTATGTGTCACAACTAAGGAATTTTGTACTAGAACAATTATTATCGGGGATCCCCGATACTAATTCAACTGCTGCTGGAAACGGCCTTCCAATGTGAAATCGCCGGAAAATAGTGCCATGTAGTGTCTACGCCCATCCATTATTTGTTTTAATAGTTCGGTCAAGTCAGTTAGGTTATTTTCTCGAGTTGGCTCTATTCATCATGGACGGACAACCGTAGCATTTCCTCCAGCTCTGCTGTTAAAGTACATTCTTGGATCCCAATTCTAATTACAAATGCTTAATTTTGTGATAATACTCATTTTGCATGCTCGTTCGCAGGTATAGTGTCCTATACAATTACCAACAAACTGTGCAAAATTCAAATGTTGAAAATTGGGGCGCGCTTTCAAAAATGTGCCATATTGCTTTAACCACTTACAGCGCGACAAAATGGACATTCCTGATAAAAATTGATATGAAACCCGGCAAAAAATATATCAATAGTCACAATCGAAGGCATATATACACTTACCTGGCATACTTTTATGTCACACTACCAAGATATAGGATAATTTCCGAAAGAAAGAATACTCCTACCCCCCCCAAAGGGGAAATCCCCCCCCCCAAAAAAGAAAACTTCTATCCTCCCCCAAAAAAATAAGGCTGTAAATAATGACTGACTGACACCATATTATGGACAACAAGTTAGTCTTTGCTGGCAGACGTGCATACTATTACTGCGCCACACATGCGGTAACCTCAGATGATGCGCGTGTAGGATCAATGAGATCCGTATCTCAGATGAGATCGCGGTCTCGTGTCGCTGAACTATCAATAGGTAATTACGACTTAATCGAAATCCTTATTAACGGGTCTGTTCGATGACTTAATAGTTCGGGTCTTTGAACAGTTCGGTCTTGCAGGGATGCCACTGCCCCTTGAATTTCATTTCAATAAATTCTTGTATCCAATTACGACGCAATCTTTGATCTATTCATACCATAGATAGTCCACTGAGCTAAAGGAAAATTTTGGGGTAAATCAAAAGGTGGAGGTCGAGTGATTCGGGCAATGACTCTTATTGTATTCCCAAGGTCGTAAAACAGATTTGAACAGTCACTCATTAAATAAACACCAAGCATAATGTCATGGAAATCACATACTCACATGTTCCAAAACTAATATCAAAATATAACGGGATTATCATGAAAGTTAAACCATTTAATTCACTCTTGATTCCGCTGACTAACCTGGAATAATACACTTGTCTTCCTTATAGCATCCTATGTGCAATTCTTTGGGCAGATAAAAATATTCGCATCTTCAGTCTCTGTTTTTTTAGCAAAAAATTAAATTCGTTTCATGTATCAAATTCCATTTTGCTCGCCCATACCGACCCGCTTTTTTCCTCCATGAATAAACGCTAAATTCACGACCTTTAATATTTTTCCAGACCGGGCGCAGTTCATGTATACTACCATTAGGGTGACCAACTTCCGCCAAACATCTGAGCTGATAATTTTTTTCTTGACCGCCAAGACGTCACCCATATGACCTCGAGCTCTAAGGACCTTTATGTCAGACGACTAACACCACGCCGCAGAAAATCCATCAGGATTCAAGGGGCCCCTTTATCTTCATTAGATCTCCGTCTTAAACATCAGCATCCTTAGCTGTTTTAAAACAATCCTTAAAATCAGCTCCTTGATTCATATCTCTCTGCTCCGTGATTTGGGTAACTTATTCTTTACTTAATTTGGTTTTTTTGTTGTTATCTATGTTTTATGTTAAGTCGGCATCCCTTCTTTCTAAATGTGCTTGTAATCGACATTTATTGCTTGTTATGATGTCTTTACCAACATATATATCTATTTATGTGTCTTATTGTGGTAACACTGATAGGTGCCACTCAATACACGCTTTTGCGTTTTCCCCTGGCATCCACCTCTCTTGCATTATACTTATATATATTTTCTCATTCTTTTTTTTTTCAATAAGCTTATCATTTTTAATAATCTTATGGATGCTTAATATTGTATTTGTGCATGAGATAATAAAACCTGAACCTGAAACCTGACACATGAGCACCGAGCTGATGTGCTCCTATTTTTTATCAGCTAGCAGTATAAGATCAGAAATCCTGGGGAGAAATCACACCCAGGAAGATGTCAACGTGAAGTGGGCTCACACCCGTCTGTTTTTCCCAATTTCAAAATCGAATATCCAACATATAGGCCTCAATGTTACTAGTACCACAAACAATATTATTATTCGATTGTAACTTACACGCGCTTATTGTGTTATTTCTTAGGAAAACACCACTCGTTTGTTCTACAGGTAATTTAATCCAATGTTCACACCTTTTTTGTATAACTTCCTTCACTACCTATTTGTATATAGTCTGCAATCACTTTCCCTGTATCAAGAGGCAGTAGGGGTCAGTCCTATAGATTAGTAGTGAATGCTACTATTTAATTATGCTAATTAGTGCTCATATTTTAATAAGTGGTTAATGGATGCCAATTAATTTCCAGCAGAAATTACTATTGGGGCAAATTGTTCCAATATTGTCAGAGTTGGGGCCAAGGTTGGCTCTTATTGCCCTTTATTGTATTGGCCAATATTGGCCCATTCTAGGGCCAATAAGCACATAATCTTGGTAGTCAATAGTGTAAGCCATTATTGGGCCAATAAAACTTTCAATATTGGGCTTATCTTTGCCCATATTGTAATGTTGTCTGGGTTTTATTCAAAGCAAAGGTGGATATGATGTTCGTGAACATGACTTCAAAATGCACACCCAACACGTATTTTCACCACTAAAGACAAGCTTAAACATAACCCTAAACAAGTATTGTTATCTGCTTTATGTACCCTAAACAAGTAAGGCAATTCATTGTGTCGTTAATATATACCCTTACTTATCTTGCTTCGCCTTACTTCCGAGGTTAATTCAATTTTTTTGATGATTTGATCCCTTCTCAATAGAACCCTACACACGTACATCCAATTTACGATAAGAAAAAAACTACCTTTTTTCCATTTTGTTGTTGTTGACACCCTAAACATGTACGCGCGTACATCGCTTGTTTGAAAAAGATAACCTTTTTTTTTTTGTTACTGTTTTCTTGTTCACGCATCATATCCACCTTGGAATACAAGTGTCCCCCACCGGGAGGCCTACCTATGCGGGAGCCTATTAAGTTTCGGGACGGTCACGTCTATGGCAAGCCATTAAGGCCCAAACGTTTGCCAGCAACGCGTTGCGAGAACAAGTAGCAACTCGTTTCGACATTTTCGGCAACTGCGCTGCGGTGTAGGCCATCAAAATCATGAATTTCTGTGACGTATTTCAAAAATAGCCCACAACGCAACGCGTTGCTAGATACTTTGCAACCGTTGCAAACCTTCACGACGCGTTGCGAGCTTCACAACGCTTTGCAAGCTTCACAACGCGTTGCGAAGGATCACAAGCCATAAAGGTCATAACGTTTTGCTGCAACGCGTTTTGATAAAGTCACATGGGTGGGGGGGGGGGGGGGGGGGGGGGGGGGGGGGGGGGGGTGGGGGGGCGGCGTTGGCGACATTTCGCAACGCGCTGCGGTGTCGGCCACTCACAAGCATGAATTCTGTGACGTATTTAAAAATAAATCTCACAACTCGTTTCTCCTTCACAACAGCGTTGCAACCTTCACAACGGTTGCGGCAATACGTTATGACCCTTATGCCTTCACAACGGCGTTGTGAAGTTTACAAACGCTTTGTCGAAGACTGCAACGCTTGTGAGGCCTAAGGGTCTTGACGTATTGCCGCAACGCGTTGTTGATCTATTTTTGAAATAGTCAGAATTCATGATTTTTGATGGCTCGTGCAGGCAACGGCGTTGCCTAATGTCGCAAACGCGTTGCTACTTTCTCACAACGCTTGTTGGCAATACGTTAGCCCGTATGGCTTTGGAACCTTCGCACGCGTTGTGGAAGGTCGCAACTGCGGTTGTGAAAGGCTTGCACGCGTTGTGAGTTTCCACAAGCGCGTTGTTAGATACTTTGCAACGGTCGTTTGGGTCTAATTTTTGAATACGTCACACAAATTCGTCATTTTCTAATTGGCGCGCGCCTCAACGCGTTCTACTTTCTCGCAACGCGATGCCGAATGCCATAACTTATGGCCTTTATGGCTTGCCATACACTTCGGGCCTGACTCAAGACGCACGATAAGCTTCTTTTGGTAATATTCAGCAAATGATACGAAAGAGAAGGCATTGCGCGCGCTGCCCTTGAAACAAGCGGTGGCCCTCCTGAAACTCCCGCAATCGGGTCAGATATGGCAATTACTGGAAATGGTGTATAGCGTGGAAAGCGTGCTTGGATTTGCGACATATATAACTACATCAATCATCTTCTTTACGTACATAACGCGTTTTTTTGTTTTCAATTCCAGTGTGGATTAATACATTGGTAAGCATTCTAAATGTGGCAAAAAGAAACAAAACGGTAAAAAATGGGGACGATTTTTTTTGAAATTCCCCCCGTGTCTCTTTCTACACTCGCACTACTTCATCTCCTATCTACTACTATTTCATCTCGCATCTATCTACTGCGGATACTCCACTATTTCATCGCTAGCTACTGCGGATACTCCACTTTTTCCACAATCTGCTATCTACGGCTGACAGCTCCACTATTCATCGTGGCTATCTACTGCTGATAACTCCACTACTTCATCATCTGCTATCTGCTGATACTCCACTACTTCATCTGCTATCTACTGCTTATACTCCACTATACTTCATCTTCTACCTACTGCTGATACTCCACTACTTCCTCTGCTATCTACTGCTTATACTCCCTTACTTCAAAAAAAATCTGCTATCTACTGGCTGATACTCCACTACTTCATCGCTACTACACTGATACTCCACTACTTCATCTCTTATCTACTGTTTGATCTCCCTACTCATCTGTGCATCTACTGTTTGTACTCCACTACTTACCCTCTGCTATCTATAAGCTGATACTACTACTCCACTATTTCATCTGCTATCTACTGCTGATACTCCACCACTTCATCTGGGCTATCTAATGCTGATACTCCACTACTTCATCTGCTATCTACTGCTGATACTCCACAATTTCATCTGCTATCTACTACCGATACTCCACTACTTCATCTGCTATCTCTTTGAATACTCCCTATTTCATTGCGATTTACTGCTGATACTCCACTACTTCATCTGCTATCACTACTGATACTCCACTACTTCATCTGGGCTATCTACGGCTGATACTCCACTACTTCATCATCTGGCTATCGACTGCTGATACTCCACTCCTATTTCATCTGGTCTATCTACTGTTGAGACTCCATCTACTTCATCTGCTATCTACTACTCTGCTGATCTCCATCATTTCTCTGCTATCTACTGCTGATACTCCACCACTTCATCTGCTATCTACTACCGATACTCCACTACTTCATTGCTATCTACTGTGTAATCCACTACTTCATCTGCTACTCTACTGCTGATTACTGCTCACTACTTCATCTGGTCTATCTACTGTTGATACTCCACTACTTCCTCTGCTATCTACTGCTGATACGCCATTACTTCATCTGCTATCTACTGGCTGATACTCCCCTACTTCCTCTGCTATCTCCTGCTGATCATCATTCTGCATCTAGTATCTGATTATCTACCTGCTCGATACGCGCCTACTTCCTCTGCATCTACTGCTGATACGACTCCATCTACTTCATCTGCTTCTACTGCTGATACTCCACTACTTCATCGGCTGTCTACTGCTGATACTCCACAATTTCATCTGCTATCTACTACCGATACTCCACTACTTCATATACTGCTGATACTCCACAATTTCATCTGCTATCTACTACCGATACTCCACTACTTCATCTGCTATCTACTGCTGATTACTTCATTACGTCACTCTATTTATCTAACTGCTGATACTCCCACTACTTCATCTGCGATCTACTGCTGATACTCCATCTACTTCATCTGCTACTTCATCTGCTATCTACTGCTGATACGCCACCCTTCAACTGCTATCTACGGCTGATACTCCCAGCTACTTCCATCTGCTATCTACTTCTGATCCTCCCTATTCATGGCTATCTACTGCTGATACTTCATTACTTCATCTATTATCTACGTCTGATACTTCATTACTTCATCTACTTATCTACTGCTGATAACCCACTATATCACTTGCTATCTCCTGTAGATACTCCAATCCTTCCAGTGTGTAATATACAAATATTGACGGTCCATGACGGTTCATGACTGTTCTCTATCTTAACACGATTTACTTTGTTTCCACACTAGTCACACTAGTCTTGTCAAGACGTCCTCAACCAGGATCGCCGAAGGCGCATGTCGAAAGAATTCCGTTGACCGCGCTGAGCGAGGCGCAAGAGAACTCTCGCTGAAAGGGCGCTATCCACACGTGTACATCGTGTCCATTGACTCATACTGGTATGCAATAAATTACAGCGCAACATCGCCGGATGCAGCTAACTTATGCACTCTGACTTCGCATTTATACAGGTTCCGGAACTGAATTACATTCATAGTATGTAATTATTAATCAAAATAACGCTGATAGCGGATAATAAAATTCCAACCCTACTACTACATCTGGGTTCAAAATAAAACATCACTAATATTTAAGAACCAAATAAATAACTAAAATAAAAAACTGTTTATGAAGGAATTGCCAAAACTTGAAATCCAATTGAGTCGTAATCCTTTAGAATGCAATTCAAAGTTTCAGGTCCAAATTATACAACTTTACCCAAAAGTTTTTGAATGTATATTGCTTCCAAGACATCGCAGATGCTGTAAAAGACGAATAATAGACTACCAATTACATTTAGAGCCATCACCCCAAAACGCTTTTTACAATCCACATCTCACAGGCAGGACAAATATGACAACACTGATGTGAAGCCATCCACATATGTTCAATTATGGCATATGACATGGTTTCATATTAGACCTAAGGTTTTGTCAAAAGTGTAAAAATGTGAATGTGCTCTAACATGAAAACAAACATGTTTCTAGGTTAAAATTTGATGTAGAATCCAAATCTGAAGTCACAATGCAAAATGTTGGATGCTTTCCGAATAACCGCATTTTGGGTATTTGCGGCAATGGCCAGTCCCATAGAAACCTATGTTATTTTGCGAAAATTGCATCTTGCTTGAAAAAAAAAATTACTTACTCAAAGATTTGCCGTTTGAAAATGTAATACTTAGTTCTGTGGGAATATGTTTTTGGGCATACTCGATTACTTTTCAACAATGTCGCCCTTTTTATTGTTTTTGTAGTTTTTTCGCGCGGGTTCTCGAAACGCTCAAATTGTTTAGGTAAATTTGGATTCCACAATGAAAAAAAAAAATTTTCTCAAATTTTAGACATGGTGAAAAAAATTTAAAACTCGAATAACTATGTAGGCTAATGCATTGTCATAATCGATTAAATTTTCAAGCCTTATAGCTCTTTAGTTTTCTCATACTTCATTTTATTGAACAGCAGTATTTTTTCGCGACTGGAAAAAAAACAATGGGTAGGGAACATTTTTGTATTTTGGAATATTCCTAGACTGGAAATGAACGCAAGTTAGGTACAATTTGAAGCTCATGAGAATTCTGCATAAACTGACAGGGAATCATCACTGTAGACCCTTCCTTTCAGAGATGGCGATTGTGCCAACAAAATCTTTGTTGCTAAAGTGCTAAATTTTGGATGTCATTTTTCACGGGACATGCTTAAATTTTGAATGGTTCTGGTGTGAAAAATTATGAAATAAATTTATAAACAAATACGGTGAATCCATAAGTTTCGTACCTTTAACTGATATATTAATATTATAAAGGTCATGTATACGTATATGTGACTCTGCAAGTATTCAAAGTTGGTAGGGGAAAATTTTTGTCACCGGCGAAAAGTGCGATTTTCGGACAAAATAGTCCTGTTCAAATCAATATTTTGTAGCAAAACAGTGTATGAACAGGGTTTTCGCTTAAAAATTCATAATCTATGAACAATTTACGCCTAGAAAAGACACTCTAAAATTAACATGGTGTATTTTTCTCGAATATGATTTTTTCGCACTTTGTGGCACTAAAACCTCATTCAATTCTGAACCATGTCATATTCTTTCAGCATGTGTCAGTGAAATCATTAACACTGGTTATCATGTCAAAGTACTTATGTTTGCCACATTTTTAAACTGAGCTTCACTAAGTGATTTATATAACATTATTCCTGAATGTAACCTGAAAAATAAGGCCGATAAAAACTATCAGATTCACGGGTGCCCTCCCCTTTACCTTCTGGTCTGCTATTAGCTTTTTTATTTTTCAATTTTCTTAATAAATTTTTTTACTGAAATTTTTGATGGGTGATAGGTCTAATTGTGTTATTAAGCAACTACGATCACTTTAATGTGATTTTCGAGAGCCACCCCGTCATTACGGTTATTCCCTCGTAACTTACAAAAAAAAAAAAAAATGCTGATGCTGCTAGAATTGGGTTTTCCGGTGAAAACGGCCAATTTTAGTGTCATTTAGTAACAAAATAAAATAAAAAACCCCTCTCCTCTCCTCACCTTTCGGAGGCCACTCTACGAAAACGTAATAATAATTTTAAGGGGCCTAAAAAGAAATTGCCCGTTTTTATACACTCTTACCGGTGCTATTTTGAGAGAGAGCATGGTAGAAGGAGACTGAGAGTCTAGAGAAAATGAAATATCTGTATGCATTAATTAATTACGACTTATCTAGGGAAACCCCCAGATGGTTAAAGGCTGACTCAGAGATTTTGACATAATATATTTTTAACGTTAGAATTCTCAACTAGAACTAAAGATAGACCTCTAATCCTCTTAATTCCAAGTTTGAGATCAATCGGATTTTTCTTCGTTTTGATGTATAAACATTTTTTATGTATACCATACTGGGTAGGCCTATAACAACAATTCCGGATCTGGTATTTTATTAAACTTTGGTGATTTTCTGCACGAAGGAGATTGATTTGAGCTTAGGCTATTTCACACAGTGCTTATATGTGGTCAATAAGTCTTTATATTAGAAACATGATTTGTGATAAAATTGAGGGTACCATACATGAAATGCCTTGATTCAGTCTTATAATAACACTACACTCAGTGTACAAAGTGATCCCACTGTGTCTTGCTGCCTTAGGGGCAGGCGACACAACAACTTTAGGGTACGCAAGTTTTTTATTAATGATGTTTCTCATGAAATACCATGCCAATTTTACCGTACCCCATACAAAGAACCCACTTCTCGATAAGTCAGATCTGTATGATTATGACTAGACCATTGTTGTTTTGTTTGTTTTTTTGATGTAATTATATCTTGTACATTACCAATTGCAATTTCAATATAAAAAAAGAAAAATTAAAAAAAAAAATATTTCGTTATAAAATTTTCAGATCCTTTCATAAGCCGGATTCTGCTACATAATCTATCTAAAATGACTACGGCTTGAAATATTATAATTATAGCTATTATAATAAAATAACAGAAATGGTTGCCTTTATTTATATCCTACGTTTCATTCTAGAATTTGAAATAAACAAAATTATTTGTTGAACCCTGTCTGGACGGACTACACTTATCACTCCACTTCCAAGAGTGAAATTGTCACTCTTTTCCAAAGTGAATTTGAACTACAAAAGGTGAAATTCAATTCTAAACGAGTGAACTGTCCTTTGGATTTCACTAAAGGAGTGTGGATATTTTTTTTTTTGAACAGTGTTGTATGTAAGTAACATATTTTGAACCATTCAATCCGATTACAATTCATTTTCTAGACGATCTTGAATGCAAGATGTGATTTTTTTCAGGAGCAAAATACCGCCACAGTCTTTTGAAGACAAGGTACACGTGGTGTTATGGGATGTTGTACATTATTTTGTTAAGTACAATGACCTGGTGATTTTAAACACTAGCTTATAAGCATCATGTTTTAGTCTACAGTCATAACATCGAAAGTGGGTGGCCCTCCGCCAGACCCACCCAGTTTATTATTTGGCCCACCCGTAAATTCATCTGCCACAATGACCAAATGGCCCACCGCAGTTCCTTATGTGGCCCACTCACAATATAAATAAAAGTAACGTATATCCCGGCGTTTAAATTTGGAGTTAAAATTAACAAATACGTTTCATGGATGGATAATTGAACATGCATTAAACTGACAACATTGAGTTGAAATAATTTTATAATGACTACGAAGTCTACAAAATAGTGTTATTGGATCTTGATCTTTTTAAATGGTTACTTTACCACTATATTCAAACATAAGAGAGGGGTTTAAAGATCAAAGTTTAAGCAATGAATTTTTGTATATTTTTATTTTATATAATCTAGGGTTTCCCGGTCGTTTTCGCCCAATGTTCATCCGAATTCAACACTTGCTTTGCTTAGTTCCAAATTCGTTCCTTCAAAAATCGAACTGTCATTTGCAAACCGATTCGGCTTTGGGTCAACACTTCAACCCTAGTGCACTCTAAACTCTCAGGGTCGCACCGATTCGTCTGTAATTCAAATTTCGTCGTCATACACTTCGTCGTATATGCCACCCGATTATGTCGTCATTGGTCATCCGGATTCATAAAATTCATTCGAATTCGTCGTATAGGCCTGCATTGGCCGGGTATCATGCATGCGTTCAAGGCCTAATCAATTTGAAAAAACAGGAAATAGGAAGTGACGTATACGCAATATTTTGTGAGTGTAATCACTCAAGAAGAGGGTGGCACTCTAAATTACATGATTTTAAATCAAATCTGAAAGTTTTGGTAGGGACAAATCAAGTCAATTTAAATTTGGATCTTATATTATGGTTAAATGCGTTTTTAATTTTAGCTCATGTCAAAATGATAAAACCAAGCTTTTATACTGTTTTAATTTATTTGAAAGCATAGCAAATACTTGGCTTAAAACCCAACTGTCTGATTTTTGGTGCCATCAATTGCCAAATATCTATTTTGTTTTTTGCCCTTAAAACACCTTACGACTTGAACATACCAATCGTTGAAACCCAATGACCAAGGACGTATCCAACTACCCATTATATCGCCGTTTGAAGGTCGACTAAATTCGAAACACGGGACGAAACTGACGACCATAGATTGAACTCGTTGGATCATCGACTCTTTGGAATGTCGCAATACGAAAATCGATTTGCAAATTTACGTTTTCGATTTTGTGGGACGAATTTGAACAATCATTGTTGAATTCGGATGAACATTGTACGAAACCGAACGGGAAAACTATAGTAAGAAAACTGAAGTAATGAGTAAAGGAACGGCTAACTAAAGACCGTTTTTAATCAAAATCACACTAGTTTTACTCTTAAGGGGAATTCGCCCTTTTGGATTACCTGCAATCCACTGATTTTTTTTTGTTTTATTTCTTCTTAATTGTATTGTGTGGCTATAACCAAAGTGTCAAGCCCCATTGTTCACCAGTGCTGCATGATTGCAATAATAACAATTGTACGAATGATCTAACATATACAGCTGTTAGAGAACTCCGTGTACTTATAAGCTTTATACTTGACTATCAGACTCCTATGGTACGCTCCACGTCAAGTCAAATCATTGCTGAGATTTCCCTCGCATGTCGATTTCATGCGCTTTATATCGAGTTTACCCCGCTATGTGTCGCGTTTACATCGCGCCTATCCCAGAGTGCCAATGGTTTTGTGGTTTCATAATAATTATAATAGGGCTGTTTTGATAAGAGTGTATCGTGCGCATGGCTACAGAGCGCATAGCTCTGTATCCATGGCGTATGTTCAAGGGTATTATTTTGATAGAGATTCCTTTTGGCAGTGGAAAAAAAAGTTTTGGATTTTGAGTTATGCACAGGTAATTTAACGAAGCATATTGATGTACTTCATATGTTTTTCTTAATTTATCATGATATTACGACGATCTTTTGAACAAAGGTTAAGAGATGATTTTTTAATGTCACTGGGACCGAGACTGCCATAGTAATGCATGTAGCAGTTTTCACAATTACCGTTTTGGAAATCCCCAATGCCCAAATCCGCGAATCTTGTCCTACCCTCCTGTACAGAACCACATGTATAGGTCCCTTCACATCGTGATCGCTTACGCTTGTGACAACAGAGATACAGACTGCTTGCTGGGTTCTGTGCCGTATTTGTAGTTATAAACGGTACCGAGATGAATAGTTTGGTGTCACCGTGTAAGGTACCAGGTCACGTGTCAGCTCAGATATCGTTTGCTCTTCGGGGCGACCATATATTCAATCCGACTTGTTACATCAAGGGCTTTGACATGACCCTCCGCCCAAACGTGCTATTATTTTTTTCCAAAAGACACGTGTATTATGTCTAAACAGTACAGAATTTCCCTGTTTCCCTACTGATTCCAAACGACGTACGATGACGATAATCGGTTGTTTTTTCCAATTGAGGGAGACGTACGTCTTTTTACCTGATGGGGCCCCCGCAGCAAAATAATAAACCAATCAATGCCGTGACGCAAATCATCAATCTTTATTTTTCAAAAATTCTGGCTGTTATTCCCATAATAAAAGTCCTTTTTACGATTCCAACCGCTGTATATGTCCTTTAATATTATATTCAATTGTCCCCGCATGAATTTGAAAAAGATGGGTCTCATAAGTCTACAAACTGACAACATAGTCAGCCGCGCGGCTAAATACCCTTACCGTGGGACCTTAATGAGCAGACGGATCCCCGTCTTAGTTTTAGCTCAGGCTTCAGCCCCTTGCGCGCGGCTGCGGGGTTTATGCGTCCATTTTTGAAGTCTATTGTCCGAGTTTCATAAATATGTCCAGAATAAATCATGTCCAGAATAAATCATGCCGAGTTTTTAAAAAAACTGACATTATTTTTTCAACATGTGCACACTGGACATGATTTTTTTCTCACATGAGCAAACTCGACATGATTTTGAAACGCGGCATGATTTTTGTCTGGACATGAGGAAAACAGGACATGATTTATTCAAACTCACCATCTGAGCAAAACTCGATTTATAGAGGGCAAATTGGACAGTAGCGCTGTAAACTCGGCATATAACGTCTGCCCACTCGACATATGGGGGGGAAAACTCGATACACGGCGCGTGAACCTCGACATGCGCGGGAAAACTCGCCTGATTTGAATACATGGAGCGTGCCATAGAAATCTCTCATCCCCTCAATCCACTCTAAAAAATCTTCAAAACCCATAACGGTGCTTTATGTGGGTGAACAATCTAAAATGTGGACCGTACCCTTCCTGATCGAGTCCTGCAAAGCAATCCCTTCTTGGTTTTTTTTATATAACAGCGTTAAATAAAAGTTCGGTCTTTTACCTTGTAAGACGGCAGGCGACACTCCCACAAAAATATTTTTTGCCCTAAATTGCCTATAGGATATCATGAAATGAGAAAAATACCATCTGATATTATCTCAGTGAAAACTTTTTCCCCTTACAATGTACAGCAACGGGATCGGGCTTGCCTGAATTTCAATGAATTCGTGTTCGCGCGGATCGTTTCTAGACGTACGAAGAATTAGAGAATAAAGTATTTATCTTTAGCCATTCTGTCGTGGTATCTATCGTATCAATATCACACGGGCAAGTAGAAGTAAGCACAAGGAGTTTCCGTATACCTGACCCTCTGACACACTTTTTTTTCTGGCTGGCACACTTATGAATTCGGAAACTTTCAACGGATAAAGCCCTGAGTTTTATTCCGTAAAGGTTTCTGAATTCATAATGTGGTCAGAAAAAAGTGTGTCAGATGGGTCAGGTATACTGAACTCCCGCGAGCGCAGCCGAGTTGTTTACACGTCTTTCTCAATGGGAACCATATAGCATAATAAAACACGGGCACCATCCAGATAATATATGAATTGAAACAGATGATGAAAAACACTAAATATCAGAAATTGGAATTGTGCATATGTCGGGTTCATGTTTAGCATGAATATTTTGGAAATGATGCCGTAATAACAACCTTGTAATGTTGTCCCGGAACATTTTGAATTGGGAACCCCAATTTGGTAACTACTTTTCAGAATTTCCTTTATCCTTTCCTAGATGGTTTCGAGAGATGTCCCTCGCTCCCAATTTTGAATGGATATCGAACAAGTGCGGCATATTTTTTATCTTTTGTTGGTGATCTCCCTAATTTTCATTTATAATTGAAGAATCAACTCATAGTGATTTTTTTCAAGGCCGTCCCAAAACAAACATATGTCATAGATGGAGTGGAGAAAAGCTGGAGACAGTGCAACTGATATGAACATTGGAATGTTTTACCTGAGTAGAACCGGGCTGATCACAGATACATTTTTGCGCAGGACATTTTTGGAAATCCTGTTGAATTGTTTTTGTAAAGCGCCTAGATTTTTATAATAGGCGCATAATCTGGTTATGTATGTATGTATGTATGTATTGTTCTATAAATGTTAAGCGGAGGATTTATTATGCCGTCCCGTAAATAGCCCTTGATCCAAAGAAACTTTGAAGTGGTTTAAGATATGGTGAGGGTGGCTTTTTTAAAGAGCATAAGTGTTGCATTATCACTCAAGCTTCCCCCCATCTCTTAGCACATTTGCCCTGTTGGGCAAAGAATTGGTTAAACTTGATTTACACTCTTCAACTCTTCCAGTGGTATACCTTGGTTTCCGCAGAATGGCAATCCAAATATTACAAGGATACCCTATAGGTTCTAGGGTATCCTTACTATAGTATTGTAAATAAAATGCGAGTTATAAGTGCCACTGTCGCATTGGTTTTTTATTCTGTAGACAGGGGTCACGGGTGTGCGTCAGTCCCTTCACTCATCTGCCATTAGTCAAAAGTGCTTTTTAAAAGTGTTTGGAACTCTAAGCAACTATGTTGTTAAAGTTCCACAGGTAACGTCCCCGGTTGTTTAATTGAGTTGTTTATATATTTAAAAGCCCGTTTAACCTTTAAACAGATCTTGTTTTAAATATATATAAATACTCACAAGAACAACCATGGCTGTTCACCGATTTAACTTTAACAGCCCATGTTGTTACAGTTTAAACCATTTTATAATGAGTGTGTTTTCTGTATTGTTTGTTTTGATTAGTACATCGCCAACTCCTCTCCCCATCATCATCGCCATCGCCGCCGCCGCCTCCGCCGCCGCCTGCCGCGCCCTCCTCCTCCTCTCCTCCTCCTGCCTCCTCCTCCTCCTCCTCCTCCTCTCCTCCTCCTCTCCTCCTCCTCTCCTCCTCCCTCGTCCTCCTCCTCTCCTCTCCTCCTCCCATCTCCTCCTCCTCCTCTCCTCCTCCTCTCCGTCCTCCTAACCCTCCTCTCCTCACTCTCTCCTCGTCCTCCTCCTCCTCTCCTCCTCACTGCCTCCTCCTCCTCCTCCCCTCCTCCTCCCTCGCTCCCTCCTCCTCTCCTCCTCCTCTCCTCTCCTCCCCTCCTCCTGCCTCCTTTGAGACGATGATTTTCTCAGCGTCTCCCCGATGCTGTGCAGGCCTTTAGTGGCAGTCCTTATACAGTCCAGGCAGATATTCGCAGAAACGGGTATCTACCCTTTTGGGTTCTTGATCATACTGGATGCTTATGAGCATTGAAGGTTTCAAATACCACTTTTTTTACTACAGAGTGGCCAAAAAGGTTACACCCGTAATGGCCTGCAAATTTCTTTGACCGATCCTAGTTTGAATATCCGCATCTACACGTCCTGCAACGGATATCCAAATTGGACGAACTAATGTCTATATACAGTTTCCTTAACCGTCTGGGAGCAGAACCAGGCATCCTAGAGCTCTCAAGTTGCATGCCATTCTTTCTATGGCTTCTATGAACATTCACTTCAGCTTGTTGTCTAATTCTCATTTTTATTTAACCAATATATGGCAAAGTGCAAGAGTTTCCATCAAGGAAGTTAGATTGGTAACTTTGAATTTAAAATCCTCTCCCAATATTACCCCCACTAGAATCTTTTATATAAAATGGGCAAAGCAGATCAGCTCTGTGAAACGTTGACGAAAAGACTATATAGACAACACTTTTTCTTTTACTGCAAAATATAGAACAATTTATGGAGTGAAGTTAATCCAATATATCAGATATAACCGGTGAAAAATAAAATTATCTGTGACAGATATTTTTTTCGGGGATACCTTAAGAGTAATACAAAATGTAATGATGTGAGTAATAAGATCATATCAATGGCAAATGTGTATAAGCAAGTTCAAAATATGCAGTAATCCGAATCTTGTTGCTTTGATATCGCATGAGCTCAGGGTTACGCGATTGGTGTAGTCATTATTTCATATCTCCCTTTTTTACCTGTTCTTAGACTAGTACCTTGATTGTGCTGTGACACACAGATGTTTTGATGCTGTAAACACAATATACGATTTTGGAAATACTATTTAATCGTGAATGACAACACAGATATGCATGATTTTAAAAGGCTTAGTATCAGACCTGAAAAGCAACAAATAATTAACATATTGAACTAATTACTTATTATAACGATACATGTTGATTTGTTAGATATTTCATATCTCATGGAATGGAGAGCAAAATAACATAATAAGGCGTACGCCATGTTTGTGTTAAAAAAAAGTTCTTCAAGGTCAATCTCGGGTAAGAAATACCAAATGTCCTGATCATTAACGTAACAGAAATTCATTTTAATTCTTGGGTGACGGTCGTATGTAACTGTGAGGTCATTTTTAGCCTGACCTCGGTTGACCATTTAGACCCTTGTTGCACTTACCCTCTTAATTATGAATCTAATCAGGACACCAAGGCAAGGAGATAGTTTGACACTAGTTGCAACAATAGCATTAGCTCCAGACCGAAAAATGGAAAGGACACCAAACTGGCATTGACGAATCAGTTGTGCGTAGGATAATTAATCCCAAACAAGCATTCGTACAGATGGAGGACCAAATAAAATAACAATGACATCCACAAGAATAAAGCCCAGGTTATTGCGAGTGATGGGAAAAAGAAAATACTCGCATACTCGCATCAGAACGCTGCAAAACCGTCCGGCCGACAGGACCGTAGGCATCATCTCAAAGCAGCATCCACCGGACGCTCCCTCCGGACGCTGCAAGGTGCGGCGCCACACACAAGGCACAGCAAAGGTGCTAAATCCTTGCAAGGATGCGATTCGAAGCAGGAATAGCAGAGCATTTGCAAAACAGGATTTCAACCCGGGATTTCAAAAAGAGACATTGTTCTCACTATAATCATTGATTAAGTACAATAATTATTTTGGCCCCTAACAATTAAGAGCAATGGGCCTATCCCAAATGGTATGCATAAGTTTTGAGCGAAGAAGACCTCTTGCCAGCAAAATGTGGCTAAACATTCACGATAAATAAAACCTTATATACCATTATATAGGACCTTAATCCAGAAAAGAAAAGATGCAAAATAATACCATTGTTAAAATTGTTGCCCAAAATGTTTACTTTTCCGCCACACAAAATTTTGGATCAAAATTTTGACCAAACCCCCCTCCCCCCTCCCCATTTGTGAGTTGGAAGAGAAGCGCGATAAAAATACACTAAACGACTGAGCGCGTGTATGGCAGCAATAAAGGCAAAACGTATTGCCCAACGCGTTGCGGACATTTCGGCAAAGCGTTGCAAGAAGTAGCAAAGCGTTGCAAGAAGTAGCAACGCGTTGCGGCGTGGCCAATTAGAATGACGAATTCTGTGACGTATTTCAAAAATTAGACCCACAACGCGTTGCAAAGTATTAGCAACGCGTTGTGAAACTCACAACGCGTGGCAAGCCTCTCACAACGCGTGCGACCTTCACAAGCGTTACGACCTGTCGCAACGCGTTGTGAAGGCCCCAAGCCATAAGGGTCATAACGTATTGCCGCAACGCGTTGTGAGAAAGTAGGCAACGCGTTGCAGACCATTTTGCAACGCTTGGCGGCGTCGGCCAATCAAAATCATGCATTCTGTGACGTATTTCAAACAATAGATCCACAACGCGTTGCGGCAATAACGTTATGACCCTATGGCCTTCACAACCGCGTTGCAAGCCTTCACAAACGCGTTGCGAGCTTCACAACATGTTGTAAACTTCACAACGGTGTTGAAGGCAATAAGGGTCATAACGTTATTGGCCGCAAAACGCGTTGCGAAGGTTTGCAACGCGTTGTGAAGGTCGCAACGCGTGTGTTGTGAGATTACTATTTTTGAAATACGTCAAAGAAACTTCATGATTTTGATTGGCCGACACCGCAACGCGTTGCCGAAATGTCGCAACGCGTTGCTGAAATGTCGACACGCGGTGCCAAATGTCGCAACGCGTTGGCGAAATGTCGCAACGGCGGTTGTGACTTTCTCCACACCGCGTTGCGACAATCCGTTTATGACCCTTATGGCTGTGGACCTTAGACAACGCGTTGTGAAGCTTGCAACGCGTGTGAAAGCTCGCAACGCGTTGCTGTGAAGGTTTGCAACGCAGATTGCAAAGTATATAGCAACGCGTTGTGGGTTATTTTTTGAAATACGTCACAGAAATCATGATTTGATTGGCCGATCCGTCGCAACGCGTTGCCGACAATGTCGCAACCGCGTTGCGACTTTTCGCAAAGCGTTGCAGCAATTAACGTTATGGCCTTTATGCTTGCAATACGAGTGAACCAAAAAGAATGACAAGACTTGAACGAGTACAATTGACAATTTAAAATCTATAATCGCGACAGTAGTAATTTCCAGATTAGAAAATAAACGCCGTAAAAAAAAATAGCAACGAATGGTTAACTTAAAAAATTAGATTGAAAGCGGCAATGGCACATTTAACCAAACCTCAACATTTGCACGAACATGACACGCAGGCTAACAGAAGAACCCAATTAACGCCAAAAAAAAATAACATGGCCCAAAATAGGGGTATTGGTTAAGAGGCCAAATATAACCAAGTAACCTGAAACCCAGGCCAGGCCCGTCGTCCATATGGGGGGGGGCGGGGGTGTGGGGGGTGGAAAAAACCCCGCCCAGGCGATCTACAAAAAGAGAAGAAAGAAAAAGGGGAAGAGAGAGAGGAGGAGAGACAGGAAAAGAGAAAAGAGAAAAGAAAGAGGGAGAGAAGATGAAAGAAAGAGAGAAAGGGGAAGTAAGAGTGAAACAAAAGGAGAACGTCATCAGAACGCATAAGATTGAACTTCAGACTACATAAATCCAAATATCAAAATTTGGCTCCCCCTTAAAGCAATGAGTTTTGTTTCTTGCCTAACAACGGTATAATGAATTGTATGTGCCAACAGTAATTGCTGATCCAAAATGTGTAAACCATAACATTTGAGAAAAACACAAGGGTAGTAAGGGCATTCCCAAGTTTGGTAAACACCAGTATAAGGGGACTTTCAGTCGGGGAGATGAAGTGGTCAAGAAAAAAATTGGTAGGGATCGATTCCCTAGCCCCCAGTACCATAACTTCTGGTCTATGGCTGTCATTGAATTAATTCTATACTAACCCTTCCAAAATGACCTTTCTAATAGATAAAATCCAAAAGTTCTGGGGCTCCATCCGACTACCGGCAGGGGCTCTGCTAGGCACTGGCGGCAACGCATCCGTTAAAGACATTGGTGCTAGCTATAAATATGTACATAGTTCCCTACGGCGGTACCAAGCTTGTATAACTGCCAGTATCAGTGAGCAAATTAGAAACCAGTCTTTTCTTTAAATGGTTACCATTTACCCCTCAAACGGTGGTAATCTTGAAGGTTCTGAATAGCGAAATCAAGAGATTTCGGGCGGGATTCGCCCCCGGACTCCCAGAAGGGCTCTGCTCCGGCACCACAACCATAAAGAAATTGGGGCGCTTGCTATATCCACTTATCTTTGCAGTACAAGCTATACATGTATTACTGCCCGTCTCAGTGAACAAAGTTAGAAACCAGTCTGTACCTCGGCCTTTACTTTGAATGGTTACTATTTACCCCTTAAAACAGAGGTCAGTGAGGTCTGAATCGCTTATCCAAGAGCTTCTGGGGATCGCCCCCTGGACCCAGGCGGGGCCTTGCCTGCATCCTGCAGGGGCCCTTAAAGCGGGGCCGTGTACCCCACCGTTTGTGTCAAGGCACTTTGCGGTGGCAGTTCAAACGATCAAGAAAACATGGTATGTAAGAGCATTATACTTGGACAATTTTCAACGGCCCTTAGTGGGGCCCGAACCGGCGCCGTTAGTTGTATTGTTTAATTCGCTCAACACGCTTCCAAGGACTCTTACTGCAGCAATAACTTTTCTTCACTTTACAACCCCCCTGAAAATGTATAGCGACGGCCCCTGCCTGAAGCCGAACCTTTACTTGCCGAAAATCAAAACAAGAAACGTGGCAATTGCATAAAAACCAGGAACGCGAGCCCACATGCTATTAAAAACAAAAAAGGGGCCCGGGAACAGCCAAGGTGGGTGCCGATGTCTGCTGAAATAATGACTACGGCCGTCATTTAATTAAAAGCCGAATGTTACCCAAAATGGATCTTGACTTGGGCTTAACAATAGCCCAGTTAGGGTAATGTAAAAATAAACCTAAAAATTACGAAAAAGCTGAGAACGCAATATTATCGAATGTGCCCAGAGCCTCTTTTAAACAAATGAAAAATTTTGAAAAAGCTCCAAAAACATAAACACCAAGGACGCCATTGGATAATATCTAAATTATCAACAATAATTAAAGTAGCCTTAAATGAATATTTGTTATGCATTTACAAAGAACCAACACATTATAAGAATATGTCTGAAACAAAACGCAACGACGTAACCACTTCCTACGGACTATTTGCATTTAAGATCAATGCATTTAGTAATGTTTCTGAAGCATAATGTTCTGAAGGATGGGGGTTGGCCTAGTCTGCCTTCATGAAAAGGTCGAAAACGACGAATGCATTAGACATGGTCGAGTCCATTGACTATTATTTGCAGTTCTCTTTAGTTGAGCTACTGTAGATGATTTAATTACTGATGTAATTAGTCGAATATGCACCTGATTCAATCTTGTTTTGAGACTAATCATATTTCAGAATCGGAAAATAACCTACATGTGTATGACAATCATCATAACGTGAGACTGCGATATATCTACATACTGCATGCGAAAAGTCGAAGTACTAAGAACGGGAAACTCCAGATGGGGTATCTGCAGACCATTAGAAAGGTTTGGTAAGCGTCCTCAACCCCCGAACGCTCCACAACACAGTCACACAGACAAGGAGTCGATGGTCGATCTCGCCAGTATGACGTAAACGTTACGACCCCTCGAACCTGAAAAGAAAAATTAAACAAAGCCAGGAATGTGTTCTTGTGGAGGCGCTCATATTCTTATAAATATATAGCAATAGTCCCCAAATTGTGCAAACCAAATTGCATTGCAGGAAAAGCCTCCTGACAATAAAAATGGCTGGCACAATATTGATATTTAAACATGACAGAGAATAACCCTAATACAATGAACCGCTAATAGGAAAGAATGACAGTTAATTATTTTTTCCCTACAAATGCACACGAGATAAAAATGCAGAAAATGGAAAAGGGGCAGAGATATATAGCGAGGCGGCATATCTAACCTATCGTGCATTTATTGATAAAAGCATGAAATTTGGACAGATTTAGAGCAAAGTAGTACGAACGTTCAAGATCATTAGCCATCGCAATTTGCCTCCCCGTCGGCCATTTTCCAAGATGGCCACCAAAATGACCATTTTAGAGGCATATTTTTGCTAATATTTCACACCTGCCTTTTAATGTAGGTCTATATTAAGGCATAACAAATATGCGAGATGCCGGATTCAAAAATGTTTGTCCAATCACAGGCCATTGCATATGTGTCCCCGTTGGTCAGATTTCGAAGATGGCCACCAGAAATGACGCTATTTTATTAAAGTCTGACTCAGAGATTTCCTGATGAGGCGCACTCATTTTCAAAGACAAATCGTGTTTTTTTGCGTATACAAAATGCTTGTCCTATAATAATCATGGGTGTAAATATAACTAAGCTCAAGTCGAAGTTTTCATGCGAAACTCACAACTGTGTTTATAAAATTCCGGCATTCAGAATTTTCCGTTATACACATATCCTAATGGCACTGTTCGACTGTGCATACATTTACTACATGCAAACGAAAATCTAATTCATCTCTAGCTTTGGAATTAAGCATTTTAGTTGACTATCTTGAGTTCTAGATGACAATTTTTAATTACGACACACAAATATTAATATTTCGAAATCCTGAGGTCACCTTTAATATATCAAACCCCCACCTTTACTACTATCTATACTAGACATAAAAACCTGCTAGATATATGCTACATTGATTCATCTAGAATTTAATTAAGGTGATCTTCTTCTTATCGGGTCCAAACACAGGTGGTATTTGATCCAGCCAGAGATGGGTACAACTCTGGCTGCTTCACTGATTCTGCAAGCTCCTTGTCTGTGCATTGTTGCTCCAGCAGTGGGCAGGAGACAAGATAAGGGTGTTTCCATTGTCTGTGGTGCTGTTCCACAACCCACAGGTAGTGTCCTGATCTGCTTCCCGGTACCCAATTCTGCAAGGAAAGCTTAGATCAGCCAATTCTTGTTCTCAATCTGTGAGGCATCGCCATCAATCCCATGAGAGTCAGCTCCAGGTGGGAGATTCTCACCGGTTCATACCAATAGAATGCTACTTGGTTGTGCAAGCTTTTCTTTCCACCTCAGGCTTTCCACAGGCGACTCTCTTAAGCTCCTTAGAGACTGTTTCAAGGGTTGGACTTTGTTTAAAAAAAACTCTCTCTGGATTTGAGGCGGTTTGCAGCAGGTATTTGTCCAGACATCGGGTGCTTCACATTAATACTTGTAAAGATGTTATTGCGTGAACATACTTTACCTCTCGTCTTCTCCATGTGGGTCTTATAACTTATAAGAGATAGGGCGGTCCAAGGTAACTTCCTAGGTAGACAGGGTTATCAATCACAGTGCTCCAGCGGTGTTCCAGACCAGTTAACTTTAAGCTAACGTTTGGCTTCACGGGTGCCTTAGATGGAAAGCCACCACCTGTGTCTTGATGGATTTGCCACGTATGTGGTGTTTTCCTCATAATAGGAGTGAGTTCATCCAAAGTTTTGTCGAGTCTCTCTTCAACAACTGGAAGTCTGCATCTTGTGCGCTAATAATTCCAAGATCCCCTGCCTAATAAAACTACATGTTTCTCACTCACTATGTTGGTCCGTTGGTTTTAGATCTTGAACAGGAGAGGCCGCAAGCACCTCCCTTGAGGTAGTCCATTCTTAAGTTACCCTACGCCATCGGCTCTTCTTTGCTCCGGCTGAACAAAGAACATCCTGTTTTTGACCAGCAATCCTTTGATAAGCCTCGTCAAGCGGATGTCCTTGGTGATTTCTAGAATCTTATGGAGTGGGCATCTGTTATTAACAGTGTCATATGCTGTTGATAGGTCGACGAACACAAGTCAGGTTACCATACCCCTCTCGAAACCATCCTCAATGTGTTGAGTTAGGTTGAGTAAGTCTTGGCTTGTTGTTGATTTGGGCCTGGCCAGAAACCCTGGCTTGTTCTGTATAGTTTTCGTCTATCACGGTGCCTAACGGTTTTTACAGAGACGCCAAGAGCCTTATTGGTATGTGGCTGCGGAGTGCTATTGTTCTACGCTCTTGGGTTTAGAATGGATCTTCCCAGTCTTTAGAGTGCCCTAACATGTGCGTTCCTCCAGATCTTTGGTAACCTTTGGGAAATAAGGCAGTAGTTGTAGAGCTCAAGAAGCCATTCCTTTGCTACTGGGCCTAAGTTTTTCAGCTGCTCAGTTGAGATGTTGCCAAGGCCTACTGCTTTTCCTGGTTGAAGTTTAGCAATACCGGATTCCAATTCGTCCATGTTGAAGGGGCGAGTGAAACCAGGGTCGCCACTAAACCTCTTACGGTCTAGTTTGATCTTCTTTGGCTTCTTGCTGCACTTGCCATTTAAAAGCGGTCGGTGGGCAACTTGGTTGGGTGTGACATTTTGCTGCTGTGGAGGTTCTGTTGGATCCCCTCGAAGTTTCGGATGGTAAACCATGCTTTCTTGCTGTTATGGGTCATATCGGTGGATTCAATTAAAGTATGCCAGGTTTTGATCTTTTCCTGGGAGATCCTCCCGAAATTCCTCACCTGTAGCAGTTGTTTTGGCCGAGAAAGGATTCAGTCTCAAACATGGTTAATATAATCTTGATATTCTCTAGCGGAGGCCCATAAAATGATACTCATACATTAGCCTTTTTTCTTGAATTGACAGGTTGACCTTGAAGATAGGCAAGGTGATTGATGAAACAAATTTTCATATCAAAAGTCACCAAATCTTCTGAATCTCCAGGAATGAAATGTTATCAATTGAACTTCAATTACAGATCATTTGATTTGGACCAGGAACAGGTAAACTATAACTGATGTAAAAAATGTAATTCACAATTGTTTGGTAACATTTTTAGTACTGAAGTACTGGGTGATCAAAAATTTGTCAACAAAAGTTTAGATAATTTCAGCCAAAACATTTTAACCATACCTCAAAAACAAAAAATAACTGCATATTTGAATTCCTCTTCAAACTTCCTTCCAGAAAATAAACCTTGACTATAGTAAGATAAATACTCCCCAGGTTACATTGCTCAGAAAATTTGGAGGACGTTTTGCTGCTTTTTGTATTACTTTGCATACAGTTACATGGGAAATGTTTTAGTTTCACTGTTAAAGTTCAATCCTCTTTCTGGGAGAGAAAGATGTTAGCTTTCTTTTGATACCAAAATAATTAAAAACACATTTTTGTAAACGGAGATGCATAACTTCCCATAGAGTTTGTACAGGGCGATCCGCTGCCGCTTCCACCCTCTCTTTGCCTGAATGGATTTGTCATAATTCTGTTGGTAATCAAGATAGCCTAACCAAACTTCACACAGATATTAATCAATATTTCAGATTTGGAATAGGAGCTAGTGATAGGAGTATTACTTCAATATATTTTGTACTTACAAAGATATGACAAGAAAACAAAAGTTTTGTCGTGAAAAGTGTGACGCCTCCACCCATTTTAGGTGTTGTTGAGTTCAAAACGCATGACCACCAGTATAATGGTTGCCAAATTTTTAAAAAAATGGCTGTTAACAGGCTAAACATGCAGTAGTTTTATTTCCTTGCAATCAATAACTATTAGTTGAAAGTTAGTTTTATGATGATGTAATATCTTTAAAATAACCAAATAAAGTGCTTTTGGCAGCCATTTTGAAAGATGACATCTTGAATTAAACTTATCCTTTATCTCCATAAACCTTGTTGTCACTTAAAGTCCTTCTTATATTTTCAGACCATTAAAAATAACATTTTAAGGCCATTCATGCCATCAGCATTTTGAATGCGGGTAGATGTGTTAAACAAGCAAGCAACTTTTGGGGCATTTTGAAAAATGGCGCCAAACCGTCAGTGTAAAAAATTGAGTGGCTCTGATCTCAATATTTTAAGTATATATTTACTGCTACTTATATACAAATCCCTTGCTTTTATCACGAAATGCACGATTGTTACGTATATTTAGTTCTATGACGCTCGCTAAATACAAAGCATAGGAACGTCAAAAATGGTTGCAAATAGTCGCTAAATGAATGTTTTTTTTTTTTTACGGGGTTCGTGAGGTCTCGATAGAATGTTTAGGGCGAAAAAGTGGTTGCATGGACCGGAAATGAGATAAACGTCCATAAAAGATGAGAGACACAAGCCCTCACCGTCGGAACTAAGGGCTATTAGGACAGGAAAAGGTCACGTGATAACTAAAAAAACAACGTGTTTAATCGCACCATTGACTTGTGCTATTTGTCATGTGAATGTGAACGGCCTAATTAGGCTGATTACGTAAACCACCGTGAGTTATCATTCAAATTGCATTCGGATGTCTCAGAATTTCCCGAATTTTTCGAAGACCACTGTGTTTCATTGAATTTATCTAGTTCCGGTCCAACACCACTCCAATTTTCTAACTTAAACATGTAAGTAAATGATAAAAAACCCCTACTTCATGTAGCGGGTACTTTGAGCCCATTTCTTTTGTTTCTGGTCTGTATTCCTTCTGGGGGCATCGGTAAATTATCGTTCGCAGTTTCTTTATCCGCCATATATAGGGATCCTGACATTCAAATGAAAAACTTTTTGTTTGGCCATCTTGGATTATGGAGAAAAAATAAAAAAAAAACTCCTGTGTGAAAAACACAACTTTGGCATTCAAAGGGTGCTTAATGTGTGGTCAAGAATCCATGGTATAATTTGTAATTAATTTGTGATTATGAATTGCTTTTTTTCAACATTACTTTTTGGCAGTGTGTGTACTTACAAATTTCCTTATTTTGCGACACATAGAAAATGTTTTGACTTTCCATATTAGACCATTACCACATTTAAAATATTTAGAAATTGGTGGCGCTCTCAAAAGCGCACATCCACTCGGATTCGCCTTCTAATACAAAGGCACAAGGCTTGGCCTTGCACATAAGAACACTCATTTCTTTGATCGATAACCTACGGAATGGCCGGCAAAACCCCTGTAAATTATGCATAACCATAAGAGATAATGGCAGAGGATATCGTAATTGAAGATGCCTAAGTACTTTATGCTGAGTTTCTAAAATTTGATAAAATTGAGGCCAAAACGAAATCAAATGGCGGCCAAAATATCAATTGTGGAATCAAGTTCGGCTAAAAAGGTATATTTCCATCGTAAAATGCACTCAAACTTGGGAATTTTTTCCTCTTTAATGTAAAGAGGTAAATATGTCATTGCCCCGAAAGCTATTACAGCAACCGGGCCTACTGTACCCTGTCCAGCTCTCAGTACGAAGTAGCGACGTAGGCGTATACATTTGTACCGACTTTCAGCAGCGCGCGTTGGTAAAGTACTAGCGCACTGCAGCTGAAAAGCGGCCCGGGTATACCCGCGCGTCGTCACTTCATACTTCCATACACGAAAGTATATCGGGGAAATTGTGACGCAACATTCGCTCATAACACCAAAAGAAACGCAAAAACGGAATCAACTGAAGAATCAATTCTTCAATCAATAGAGAATAACCTTTAAAAACTATAGCAGAGCAAGCAAATTTGAACTATTCGCACATTTTTAAGTGATCTGGTTGCTATGGAACTTCCTCTTCGCTTTCTTTCTTATCTTTTTAGTATTCCTTGATCAAGCTGTCTGCTATAGAACCGACAAACTTGATTTTTTTCACCTTATTGTGTTATTGACATTATTCTCAATTAATTTTGAACATTGTGTTTTCAGGTTTTAATTAGCAATTCTTAGCTTTGAAGGGTTCCCTTTCTAGAGAAAGATTTAAAAACAAATGGTACACTCCCTGGTGGTCTGTTGTGCGCTGGACATCCAGGGCTACTATCTATGTATAACCACAAACACCTAGGTGGTCAGGTGCTGGGTTGTGCTACTCAGAGGACAGCCTTGATTAATTGCTTTTGTGGTTTTAATCTTCCTGTACAAAACTCCTGTGCAAATGCAAATACAAAAAAAAGCTGAAAACGAACAAGGAGGCGCTTTGCCTAAGTTGAACTTGCTAGTGGAAGCATTCAACATAGCCAGTGAAATGAGACCTCATATTAGGTGTTTAATAGAGTGAATTTTGCCATTTTCTTTATTTTAGATATGCTCCATCCTTGTTAAGATGTGACATTTAAAATATCAATGAATGAAATTGGGTAGAGCGCGCCTTGAACAAGGCTATCTTTTAGTAGATGGTTTGAATTGATGCTATATCCCTAAAATCACTAAAGCCCACTTTTAATACCCACTTTCAAAAAATTTTTGGGCACAATCCTCCATTTCAGTGGATTTCATCGCGGCCATCCAACAAGCCGTAACAGGCCGAAAACTTTCAGCCACACCACAAACTCTTAAGTTCTAGCGGCCACTTTCGGGTAAATACTAGGAAGCGGTCCGCTCTGGACTTAGTTTATTTTTGAAATGGCTACGTACGTGACATTACACACAACGTTCGCTTAGTATCAGCTAGGGGGATTTCAGCTGACCAATGAAAGTGGTCCGCTATGGAAAAATCTCCCTGCCGTGGCCCGGCTACGTGACTTTTAACCCAAGAGTTGGGTTAATAATCAGAGCGATTACCGACTGACCAAGAAGCGGTCCAGCTAGGACTTAGTTTTTTCTGAACTTGGACTTAGTTCAGGTGACAAGTCAACATGCGGTGGCCCGCTACGTGACTTTTCATCCAAAGATATAGGCGCGACTTCCGCTGAACAAGGAGGCGTCCCGCTCTGGAACGTATTTTGTTCGAACTCAGGACTTAGTTCATTTTGAAAGTCTGAGAGGCAATACCTCCTATAGTTAAACGTTCTGGTCGCGGCCAGTTTTCTATCCTTCATAGCGATGGTCCATTACTTAACCTCAACTGACGTGTGCGAGTTTGCAGTCAGAAATGGGTAGGATACGTACTCTCTAAAACGATAGATATGAACCCTTCAACGCCTTATCTTACATAGGTTTCCGGACCCGAACAGTGGCCAACATTTCTTGCGGACCGACGGGTCGTGTCCGCCACTAAATAGGTGATTTCCGTGTGGACTGGCTAAATGTTGTGCTGTGGCCCGGCCACTTGAAAAGGTGACTTAGTGATTTCTAGTTACGAGCAGATTACCGGCAGCTTTTGGTCAACACTACGCTGTGAATGCCGTGGCCCTGACAACGTTTACCCTGAGCTTACTAAAAAAATGCTGGCCACCTGCCGGTTTCCGCAAAACCAACTAAAATAGGGTTGATGAAAAACAATCATTGTATGAAAGAGTGAAGGGGCCTGCCAGGTTTCTGATCGCAGACCCACACCGGTCGGATGTGTTCAGGTATGAGCGGTAGAAATGAAGGGGCCAATGGGCGCCCACCTGCCGGGGACCAGAACGTATACTCGTAGGGGAGTATATCCGTGTTTTCCGGACTGGCCGGGGCGTGGTTTTTGTCTGAGCGGCAGAGTGTTTTGCGCCAACATTTTTGTAGCCGGCAGACGGGCTTTTCCACTAGTGGGGGATTTTACCGAGAGCGGCTCTCGCTGGAGAGAGCGAGAAATGTACGGGTGGCTATGCGAAACTGGATTTTCATCTAAGGACGCTTTCTGTAGGGTTACATGATGTGTACAAAATTGTAGCATGCGCAGAGGACCAAAAAGCCGGCTGCAGCGGCTGGGCGTGGTTCGGGACCAGAAGTATACTCTACATGGTCGGGCCACTGCAGTGGGCTTTGAAAAATTGACAAGTCCGGAGCGACCATGTTAACCACGCATGTAGCGTGTTTCAGGTAAAGATCAAGGAAGCCGACCGCTTGGACTTAGTGTTTTTTCCCCCTTAACTAGGGCTTTGAATCTAGAGCCAATTTTCACGCTCAATACCGAGAGCAGTGGTCCGCTCCTGACTTAGTTATTTTTTCAAAAGTTCGGAGCGGACCAGTTACAGGCAGGTAGCCGCGATTCCGGCCAAGATCAAGGAGCCGACCCGCTCGGATTAGTTTTCACACTTAACTATGGATGTTGGATTAGGGGCAAATTTCCGCTAAATACCGAGGCACTGGTCCGCTCTGCGACTAGTATTTTTCAAAAGTCCGCAGCGGACAAGTTACACGCGTGTAGCCGCGATTTCCGGCTACAGATCAAGGAAGCCGACCGCTTTGACTAGTTTTTCACCCTTAACTATGGCGGTTGGATCTAGGGCAAATTCCCGCTAAATACCGAGGCAGTGGTCCGCTCGGGACTTAGTTATTTTTTCAAAAGTCGGAGCTGGACAGTTACAGCTGTAGCCGCGATTTCGGCTTAAAGATCAAGGAAGGCCGACCGCTCTGGGACTTAGTTTTTCACACTTAATATGGTGTTGGGATCTAGGGCAAATTCCCGCTAAATACCGACGCAGTGGTCCGGCTCTGGAATTAGTTATTTTTTCAAAAGTCAGCAAGCGGACAAGTTACACGCATGTAGCCGCGCGTTCCGGCTCTCACGATTCAAGAAGCCGAATCGCTTTGGACTTAGTTTTTTTTCCCCTTAACTATGGCGGTTGGATATAGGGCCACTTTTCCCGCTAAATAGCGAGGCAGTGGTCCGCTCTGGACCTTAGTTATTTTTTCAAAAGTTCGGAGCGGACCAGTTACAGGCATGTAGCCGCGATTTCGGCTAAAGATCAAGAAGCCGACCGATGGACTTAGTTTTTTTTCACCGTAAAATATGCCTCTTGGGATCTGGGCAATTCCCGCTAGACGAGCCGTGGTCCGCTCTGGACTTATATTTTTTCAAAAGTGGACTTAGTCATTTTTCGAAAGAGGACCGTTTTCCATTTTGTTCAAATGTTAGATATTTGTCAATTAAAATTTTGGAAAGGGCCAGCCGCATCTGAATTTCACCGGAAGTAGTCACTTTGGAAGAAATTGGACGGTGAAAAGATCCGTTTCCATCATGTGACCGCGGGTCCATCACGTGACCGGGATTGATTCCAAGGTATAAACTTATAAAATGCAATCAATTTAAGGTAAGTATCAGATGGCTCCGTGGATATGACGATGGACCGAAAACCAGACGCGACACCAACCCGCTAGGATTCCGGATTCCAGTTCGAGTCCCCTCAAGGTACAATTTAATTTTTATGGTCAATTTTTGTTCTGTTTCGCCTACATTTTCTCACGTGATAACTTCCACGTGATACAGTCACGTATACGCGGCAAGTGATGATTCTGGCGGGAAAACGCTGGGGTTATAAAAGGAGCGAACGCCAGCGATCTGTATCAGTATAGCAAGACGCATGGAAAGCTCAAAGGACAAATTATCTGGATAGGTTTGGGAGGAGGGGTTTTTTTTTTTTTTTTTTGGGGGGGGGTGGGGGGGGGAGGGTAGATGAAACTACAACCATCTGAAGAAGAGATGGCGGAGAGAGGTTATGAGAGGATGCGGGAGAGAATGCGGGAGAGAGAAGAGAAGCACGATCCGAGGATGAGCTGGAGCGGGAAGAGAGAGAATTTTGGGGATATAGAGTTCGCCGGTCAGTCAGGGGTTGCGACGGGTAAGGTTAATGGTTGGGACGATTCATGCAATCGGACCAACATCGGTAAAACAGCACGCGCCTTAACAGGCGTGCGGTCGCCCCTTAGTACCGTCAAGTGAGGGGTCAGTTAGCTGGGTCCAGGTCAGGGGTTGCGACCGGGTCAAGGTTAGTGGTTGGGACCGATTCATGCAATAGGCCCAAAATTAGGTACAACAGGCATGCGCCTTAACAGGTCGTGCGGTCGCCCCTTAGTTACCGCCAAGCGAGGGGCCAATTGCCCGGGTTAAGGTCAGGGGGTGCGACCGTGTAAAGGTCAGGGGCTAGCACAATAGAAAGTTAACCGGAGCACACAAAGTTTCGCTGGCCTGCCCGGGTGGATTCCAAAGGTAGCAAATCTTAAAAATCAATCATTTTTTCAGGTTAGTATCCAGATGGCCCGTGGATGCGACGACGGACCCAAGACCGCTAGGATTCCGGAGTTCCAGGTTCGAGTCTCAGTCAAGGTAAGTAATGTTTTTTTTCTTTTTGTCATACCATTTCTTTTGTACTCCCCGCTTCTTGGGGGAGGGGAATGCCCGAGGGTGGGGGAGTTCTTTATATTTTTCGCAATTCCAGGAGCGGACCGTTTCCTTCTTCAAAAACTCCCATGGGAAGGTGGTTTTCTGGGTGGGGTCCCTAGGAACCCACCTTGGGCACTGACGGGAAAGTTTTTTTAGTTGGGCACTTATAGTGTTGAATTCGTTCAGCGGAAAGTCGCCCTAGACATTTTGGTGAAAAGTCACTAGCCGGGCCACGGCGATGTAGACTTTTCAAAAATAAACTAAAGTCCGAGCGGACCGCTCTAATGTTCAGCGGAAAGTCGCCCTAGATCGTTTAGTGATAAAAGTCACATAGCGGGACACGGTATGTGGGACTTTTCAAAAATAAACTAACTCCAGAGCGGACAGCTTCCTACTTCGGCGGAAAGTCGCCCTAGATCGTTTTGTGTTGAAAGTCACCAGCGGGCACGGTTGATGTCGAACAGTTCCTGGTCAGCGGGTTAAATCGCATTCTAGAGTATTAACAAAAACTCTGGGGTGAAAAGTCACTAAGCGGGGCCACGGCAGCGATATTTTCCATTAGCGGGCCACGTCATTGGTCAGCTTAAAATTCCCCTAGATCTGGATAAGCGAAAGTTGGGTGAAAGTCACGTACGTAGCCATTTCAAAAATGAACGTCAGAGCGGACTGCGTCCTTCTTCAGCGGAAAGTCGCCCTAGATATTTCGGTGAACGTCACCTAGCCCGGCCACGGCATGTAGACTTTTCAAAAAATTAACTAAGTCCAGGCGGACCGATTCTGTCTTCACCTGGAAGTGCCGGTGGATTTAAGAGGAGCGGTCTCGCTGAATGCAGTTCAAAAA
>JAMKCH010014518.1:0-26747 GCA_023653785.1 Ophioderma brevispina
ATATATATATATATAGATATATATATATATATAATATATATATATATTTAATATAAATTGATGAACCTACTGGGACGGTAGTTGTTACTCGGCAGGATTAACGCTTTTGCGATCATCAGACAACTGCCTGCTATTCGGTGGATGCGAAGAATATATAGCGGTTTTGCGGACGTCGTAGAGAGAAGTTGGTGGTCGTAGAGGGCGGCATGAGGTGGAAGGTGTGGCAATGATTGCGGACGGCGGAGAGATATCGTTAGTCGTATTATCATAGGTGATGAATGGAGGGGTTTGCTAAGTTAGAATTTGTTCTCCCGTGGCAGAACTTGGATATTAGTTTCGGGTCGCTGTTGCGTAGTCTGCGTTCGTTTGTCGGCAATTGATGATGGCCAGTTTCTCGGTGAGGCAGAGGTCCCATTTTCTTGGTTCCGCTGGAGGTCGGTCGGGCGCTGGATACGATTGACCTTTGTGATGTCGTAGTGTTGGTGGGTCTTTTCCTTGAGCTGCCATAAGACACCCCCCATACTTGGAGAGTTCTGTGCGGTTCTGGTGCTTTTCATTTCTGAAGGATGTATTGTGGTTGTTGAATCGAGTCTTTGAAAGTGGTTCGTCAAGTCCGATTGTAAAGTTTTTGGTTAGGTCCGTTAGTACTTTGACCTTCGGGCGTGTTTGTAGACGATGTGAGGTTTCAAACATTTACTTGCAGCGGGCACAAGTCCTGTTGCGGCCATGTTGATCCATGTTGTGTAGGTTGATTATCCTTAGCGGCGTCTTCTTGTGGGGGTTTGATATTATATAATGTGTGTCATCTGACTTGATCAACTCAATTATATCGATTATTTTAATTATTATGCTGTCTTGCTATATAATTGTACTTTTCCGGAAGATGTGGTGTGAATAAAACTGAACTGAACGCATGCGTAGTAATGGCAAAAACATTACCTTAATAAAGGAACCGGAAGTAAACCGTAAAAATCCGGGGAGAGGGGTGGGGTTACTTGTATTAAAAGCTGGATATGATGAGTTGAACATGGCCTTTCAACAAGTATTTCCACCGACTAAAACAAGCATACTCTACAAGTATTTTGTCTGTTTTTGCTACCTGAAAAAAGTCAGGCAAGGTATTGTGTCGTTCGGTTAATATACCTTCTATATCTTGCTTTACTCTTACTTCCGCGATTTGCAGTATTTTGATGATTTGATCGGGCTTAATGTAGGGCCATATAGACCCTAAACACGTGATCACAATTTCAGGGTTAAGAAAAAAGATCTTTTGTATAGATTGTGTTTTACGGGGTCAGCGGTTTATTCCGAAGGGCCCGATATTCCGAACACGTTATTTCCTATACCCGAGGGTCCGCTATTCCGAAAAGTTGAAATAAGGTCTGCTATTCCGAATTTTAGATAAGGCCAGCTATTCCGAATTTAAAATAAGGTCCGCTATTCGGAATTATGTAAGGGTCCGCAAATTCCGAAGGCCGATATTCCGAAGGCCGCTAGTCCGAATATTTTATAAGGTCCCCCATTCCGAATATTTTATAAGGTCCCCCATTCCGAATATTTTAGAAGGCACTAGGCCGCTAAACGAACGTCCGCTCTTTCGAGTAGTAAATTTTAATGTCCGCTATTCCGAAAATTGTACAAGATCGCTAATCCGAAGGTCCGCTATTTCGCATATTGAATTAAGGCCCGCTATTCCGAAATGAGTAAGGCCCGCTATTCCGAATGTTGAATAGGTCCCGCTATTCCGAAATTGCATTTCTGTATAAACGTATAAAACCAAAAATATGTACAAACAAAAAAATATTAATTTCATTCTCCATAATGAACTTTAAGCAGCAACCATCAAGGATGGATGGATGGGAGGAGGGTGGTGGGTGGGTGGATGGATGTATGTGTGGATGGATGGAATGATGGAAGGAACGGATGGACAGTCGAATGTCTGCCCTTCCGTCCGTCCGTCTTGGGACGGACGACCGGAAGGACGGATGGTCGGTGGATCGATGGATAGTGGATGGAGCGATCGGTGACTGATTAGTAGACCCGTCTATTTTCTTTTTTTCCTTCTGTACTTAGTTTTATCCAAAAAATCAATATTCGGACAATTAGCGGGTCCTTATCCAATATTCGGAATAGAGGGGTTATATAAAAGTCGGAATAGCGGACCTTTTGTGTGTTCGGAATAGCGGGCCTTATTAATTTCGGAATAGTGATCTTTATCCAATATTAGGAATAGCGGGCCTTATCTAAAATTCGGAATAGAGGACCTTATTTAGATTTCGGAATAGCGGGCCTTTTTTAGTTTTCGGAAAATAGAGGACCTTATTCAATATTCGTAAAGCGGCACCTTATTCAAATATTGGAATCGCGGAAGTTATTCAATATTCAGGAATAGCGGGCCCTAAACGTCGGAATAGCGGGACCTTCGAGAATAACTTCAGCGTTCTTTGAAAATATAGGAAAACGGAAATATTCCTTATACATGTACCTTGTAGACATCACTGCCACAACCATATCGCCAGGACTATCACTGGATTGTTGGATGAGTGACGTCAAGTTGTCAGAAGCGGCTAGTGGCCGACCGACCAGGTAACGTCTCGTAACGTTAATCAATAAGGATTATTGTTAATAGTGTGCGCTTATTCCGTATATTAAACGCGGATCTCTTCTTGGCATGGGTTGATCTTTCCCATACAGGACACGCATACTCTGCACATAAGTAGAACAGAGCAAGTGCCGTCGATTTTATGGTATGCGGGCGAGCACCCCATCCTCTGTGCCAGTGAGTTTGTTTCAAGATGCTATTGCGTGAAACATACTTTACTCTTCGTTTCTTGATGTGGGTAGATAAGAGCAAAAGTGCAGTCCAAGTAAACTCCTAGGTAGACATGGTTATCACAGTGCTCAGTGGTGTTCCAGGCCAGGTTGCTTGAAGCTGCGTTTGGCTTCACGGGCTGCGTAGATGGGAAAACAACACCTATGTCTTGGATGGATTTGCACGATAAGTGGTTTTCCTTATGAATAAGGAGGTGAGTTCCTCCAAAGCTTTGGAGAGTCTCTCTTTAACAGCTCCTGCCACTAATAGTTGGGTCGTTGGGATAGATGTTGAACAGAAAAGGTTGCAAGCAATATTTTGATGAGCTCAGTCAAGCGGAACGTACTGGTGAGTCAAAATATTATGGAGTAAGCATCTTGTGATTACAGTGTAATAAGCTGCGATAGATCGAACGACCACAAACTCCGGTTACCAAACCTTCTCGAAACCATCATCGATGTGTCTGAGTTAGGTTGAGTATACCTATTTATGGTCTACTTTAAATTGATCTTCTTGCTGCACTTGCATTTAAAAACTTGGTTGGGTTACATTTGGATGCTGTGAGGTCTCTTGGGATCGACCCGAAGCTTTTGGATGGTTTAAAATGACATGGCTTTTTGCTGTTCTGGGTCTCATAGCGCGGGTTAAAGTAAGGTGTGAAGGTTGATCTTTCCCTGGGAGATCCTATCCGACACTTTTCCTCACCTTTAGCAGTTGTCTTATTAGCCTGAGAAAGGATTTTTTTCCGCTTCAAAATGGAGGTATACTCATGATCTTTAGCACATGCCCTTGGAAATGCCTGGTAGGCCTATATAATCCATCTACAGCTCTGGTATGAATCTACGGGCAGTCTTGTATCACAAGGTGGAACAAATCGTTATGTTATGGGGTTTTTTTGGAGCAATCCTACTTCAGTTCTGATCCAATGGGTACTATGCGGCTGTTTGAAAATTGTCACTGAATAAGGTGAGGTTAGTGTGAATTCCGGAGAGATGAATGAGGGTTGCTTGAAATCTAGTGCTGGCGGTTTGTATAGACCTATTGTAAGTTACTATGACAAAGTTGAACTCATGGGTGAGGATTTCAATGTTGTTGTCAGCAGACACTGAGGTTGCTTCTTAAAACTGGGTGCCTGTTTTAACGTTTAGCACTTTCATACTGTCGATGTGGCCTCAGGATGCATGGTATGGTTGGGTGATGGACTACAGTTGCTTGTGGGTTCTGCAATTGGAGATTGTCACACATTTCAGTAATGATGTTACTTTTGCATTAGAAAAAACCCTCCACATTCAAAGAAGCTATAGTCAAGACAGCCCTTAGAAAAGGCTGCACTGGCCTAATCATGAGACTTGTGTTAGAAAAGAACAGGTTGGTGTGTTGTAGAGAATTCGCTTCCAATGCCAGCAGTTACAGGGGAGACCACAGGACAGTTCTCTACTTCTACCCAAGAAATATGCGTATCAAAATCAAACAAAAAAAAAAGTTTGCTTGTTTGTTTATCAAGTAAAATAATGTGCTTAGGTATATTTTGGGAGAGCGAGTGTAGCTCCAGTGGATAGAGCACTCAGCTCACGATCCAAATGTCGTTGGTTCTTCAGTTCGCTGTCGCCAACGTGTTGTGTCCCTGGCGAGACACTTTCTCTCGATTCCTCTCTCTGTCGCCAGTTGCGACAATGGGGAGATGTTCGGAATTTGGCCATGAGCACCGCCCAAAGGTCTAAGTATGCCTTGGAATTTGTATCAGGCAGTTGAAGTATTCCAAAGGTAGCGGTACATAATTTTTAAAAGCGCTGATATAAAGGCGCTTATGATACGTAAGAGGTCATACATAAGAATGCTGACATGACATCCAACCTTGTGAAACCAAAGTGGCCTCCGGGAATGCGACCGAATGTAGGTGAAAGCACATGATTTTTTTTTTAAAGTGAATGTGCAAGATCTCCCAGGCGGGGAGAAAATATGCAAATTGATCTCGTTAGTATTGGCAAATAGTGAGGCAAGTGCATGGGTATGACTTGCATGCACCACTACCAAATACCAAGTTTCATAAAATTGGCAATAGGAATCTGGTAGAAGGCACCCTTTTTAGTAATGAGCCAATTAGAGGCACATGTGAAATGAGCTCATTAATATGCACAAATAATGATGACACAGTGTGTAGGTATTACTTGCATGCACTGCTCCCACATACCAAGTTTTGTCAAATTTGATCATTGGGATCTGCTGCGTTAATTCTTTTTTATTCACCTAACCAAGTTTAAACCTTAATTCCCAAATGCAAAATGGAAAACAAACACACACACACACCACACAACAAGGGTTATACTTAATATGTGACTTACAAACCAATTTATTCTTGGGAGTACCTGCTAAAGTAACTGCTAAGTAGCCACGGAGTACCCACCGCATGGGTACACATCGCTTGCCGCAAAAGTGGGGGGAATCATCCACATAGGTACACGGCAGTAGTAGCTAAACCACTAGTCACACCATGCGGGTGTACCTGCATGGGTACTCCATGCAAATGAGCTGTATGTGATTATTAGTAATTTTATCTAGGATAGAACATTTTGGTCACATTATTGTTATATGTTTTTACACAAAAATGCCATATTAGGGTTTTTGGTGATGCTCAAATCAAAAAGATGTTGCTAAGCTTGAAAATGAGAAAGTCGTAACAACAATGGAGTGTTTGGGCAACCCTCTATGCGTTGCAAAGTGCTGCCTAACTAGGCAGATTGTAGAGGGATACCAGTGAAGGTACTCCTGTGGAAATAGCTACAGAGGGACTCCACTACTGCAGGCTTACATGGCACTTGTCGTCGGCGCCTAGCAGGCAACTGCAGATACACTATAAGATGGGTACTGCTAAGTAAACATAGGCTGCTATTCCAACCAGTGGTTTGGTGCTTCCAGGACTTTGGGGAGGCGATGGTTAAAAACAATTGGGGCAACCGGCCGAGCGCAGCGAGCCGGATAAAAATAATGTTTGTCGACAAAAAGGTCCACCTTCTGGGGAAATCCGCACCAAATAAATTCCAGGGCTACGGGCCTGCCCTTGAAGCAGAGCTAAGAGTACAACATGGTAGCCTATGCCTCGGGTTATACACCATGAGTGGAATTTCGCTATGATATGTTAAAATCAAACACACAAGTAGCAAATTAGATACACCAAGCCATGGCTGGCAAAGCAATATATAATGGATTCACACAAGTATATCTCAGTTAGCACACATAGAAGCACACAGACAGACACACAGAAGGAATTTGCTGTCGCAATATCCCCATGGCATTTTAAGCCAAGGGGAGACCAACAGGGATTCTTAACATTCGAATAGCAAAGTGCTTTCAGAGGGGGGGGGGGTCCAGGTATACACCAACGGGAGTGTGCAAGACCTTATACACCTAAGTGTTAAAAAATTCTCACAGAAATGACTGCCCCGTCCCTCAAGGATCATACAGTTGTTTTAGGTACACATTTATTTTTTAAAGCAGAATGGCATACACTTAATTTTGCATCTATACTTAGACAATACCAAGTAACTTCCATACTTTTAAGCTATTTCAAAAATTTGTTCCTTTTAATTATTCAATTTTTTTTCCTGTTTTGTAGAAATATGTATTCCTACCAGCTAAATATAAAAATTGAAAGCACTCTTTATCCTTTTACTTTACTCATTAGTGGTGGTACTTTAAATTTCATAACAAAACATTTTTAGAATATTTTCATACTCGCTTTTAAACATTTTCTGCTATTTCAATGGTAGTATACATGTTTTTATCCTTATAAAATGCAAACGTGGTTGCAGTGTCATCTATAGCTCACATTTTCTTTAAAATAAAACTAGTTCTACATACATAAAACTAGTTCTACATACAAACAAGCATGTGTTTTTATAATATAACAATCTTGATATAGCGCCTAATGCAGAGGCCTCTAAGCACATCACATAGAAAAAAGAAATTATACCATTATTAAAACGACAGGTAAAAAACAATAAAATTCTAATGTGAAAACTATGATATACATCAATTATACACAATTTCAGAATAACTTAACGAGAATAATTTAAGTAGAAATTCAAACTTATATATACTGTGACCAAGAGATAGAAGAGAAAGACAACCCAGTTTACTACAAGTTGAAGATCATCATATCAGCATAATTATGTCGAGGGTTTAGTGCAGGAAGGCCCCATCTGCAATAGCTGCCATTTGTCAGTTGTGGTCTTATAAGTGTTATACCTGCCAAATCTAACATGTGGCAGCTATTGCAGATGGGGCCTTCTTGCACTAAACCCTCGATGTGTTCTATCCCAGCTTTATAGACTTAAAATGTAGTACATACTAATGTAGTGTGCAAGAAGAACATTTTCCTTAAATTTATGCACATAGATCAATAACACAGATGGGTGACCCCATCAAGGTCTGATTTTTCATGTTGGGTTCTCCTTCACACGGAAGCACACTGCCAAAACATCCGATTACAATTTTGAGTTAAGTCGGTCCAGTCGGTTACAGAATCAAAACTGTGTACTAAACTGTGCCTTAAATTTCACTGGGGTAATGAGAAAAATATGAACTTTCTTCTAATACCGAAATTTCAAGTTTGATGGATGAAAGTTGGGGGGGGGCAAGGTTATGGACTGGGTCACCCATCTTAATGTGAAGATTTTCATAGCTTATTTGGTCCTATACTACTTTATATCCAAGACAAATTATCATACACAGAATATTTCTGCTTTTCTTACCCTTGTTAAATTCCCTGATGGGCACACAAGTTTGACTCGAAACAGGTACAACGATTTTTTTAGCAGTTCGTCAAATAATGCAAATGATTAAGAGGTCATTCCAACGTCCTTCTAATGCTGTGCCCACTGGGCGTAAAGGAATTATATTTTTTCCAATCTAATTTCCCCGTTCAATTTACTTCCTTGGAATTTTAACACTTAACTCAGTGAAAAAGTTTTGCTTGCATGGTGATTCAAGGAAATATATTTGACAATCTTGTATAATAAAACGGATCAAAAACAGAAAAGTTCAATTTACTTCAAATATGTTTGGAAATGAGATAACCTCAATAAAAGATGGTTTAAACTAATAACATTTAAAAACTTAAAGGTGCAACTGAGATTTCAAATATAGAGGTGGTCCCTATAAATTGAAAATTCCTGTTTTGGCACTGGTGTAAAGCGTTTGTCATTAAAATATCCCCATCTGAAAGGAATAATACTGAGTATTGCTTCTTTGTTAAAAAATTGTAAATTTGCTAAGTCCTATAGAAGCAATCGAATTCAGCCTATGTTTTCTATTGAAATGAAAACAAATCACCTTTTTGGTTTTCATTTTAAGTAAAGGTAGGGAATCTATTGAGTATCCATGTAACATCACAGAAATACGGATTACTTGTAATTCCCCATTGCACCTTTAACCTTCTACAATAGCTTGTTTAAATTAAAACATATTTTGACCCCGTGTGTTGAACCCTCGTCTACCCCCGGCCCCTTCAGTTTTTTTCCCCGTCTTGCTAAAACCCCCTTTTTTGGTGCCAATTATTAATGTAATTGCACTTGTCATTTTCCGGTCCTTCTCATCCAAAAACAAACATCCACCGAGGTAGATACAGGGTGATCCAAAGTGATGGATGGGGGGGGGGGGGGCAAACACCCCCTTTTGGAGAGAAGTACAACATGCCTAGCAACAAGGAGGTTCACGACACTTGATTTTGGGTACCAATAAGATAGCCATGGTCCTCTTTCCATTGATACTCAACTGAATACCAACATGCCTAGCATTACGTCACAAGGACGTCATAAAGTTCGCATTTCAGCAAACCTGTCAATTTCCAGAGTACACATAACGTGTAGAATAGGGGGAAATTCTTTTTTTCGCCACAAAGGTTAGAAATAGTTATTTTCATGTTGTCTTTGACCTACTTGTGGAAAATGATTAGTTTTATATATGATAACTTTTTAGTGCTTAATAGGTGTTTGAGTCGCTAAATTGCGAAATCACTTTTTCTGCCCTATAGTCAGTATTTTTTCATACTTTCCTCACATATGAACTCATAGTGACGTCATAAGAGGGATGTTGGTACTTCTTTTGGTACCACTGGCAAGAAGAAACTCTAAGCTATCCTTTGGTCCAAATTTAGAGGAATCGGATGTTAAGTAACGAAAATCCCAGGGTGGGGTACCCCCTTCGGAGTTTTGTTAAAAAAAATGGCTCCGGTAACGAGGGGTTAAAAGAAGAGATGCTTAACTCTTTCCTAAATTGTTGATAGTCCCATCCAAGAGAAGATACAGTAGCCTTCCCACCTGCATTTGCTTCCATTGGAAGTTTTTGTACAAGTTGCCATGTGGATCGTTAGAGATGAAACCGCTCTTCAAATGCAATTTTGTTATCAGTACTGTCAATTTAGCCATTTTTCATCACTCACGACCCACAGCAGTACCGTACAAAAACCTCAATTGGAAAGCAATGCATTGTTGGAACTATTGAAATCTTTCTCTTTGTCCCATCCATTGCTACTCTGAATGCACACAGTTGCGGCACCAGCAGGGGGCAGGGGGGCCCAATAAAATGACAACATTTAGGCAAAATCAGTGATTTTTGCCAATTTGGTAAATATCAGCGCTTTTGGCAAAATTTGGAGATTTTAAAATTTTGCCCCCAAAAATTTCACTTTGGGGGGGGGGTGCCCGCCCGCCCCCCCCCGAAATGACGTCCTGGTGCCGCCACTGAATGCACATTTATTTTGATCCTACCATCATATCAGAAAGAACAAAAAAAGGAGGGTCTCTAAATCTGCTGATATTGTTCATGGTTTTTCATGTCTAGACGTGGTTGCTATAAGATGGTCCCATACCCCTGAGCTGGATTTGATTTTTAACACAATACGTTGGCCCATACCACCTAATACATTTGTTCAAGAATTTGCGAAAGATGTCCTGAATCTAGAACATGCTGTGCTACCTTCCCATATCGCCTGATAGTGTTTGTTACGAATGGAATAACACAGAAACATGATCATTTTGCTGGGGGGGGGGGCAGAATCCGCCCCCTTGACATTTTTTGTTGCATCTCACCTATTTGTTACTTTTTCACGCCGAAACTACATGACTTTTTTCGTTGAAGCCTTGCGCTCGATTTAAGACCATTTTGAACAAAATCAGACCTACGTTTATGACGCGGCGTTACGTAATTGCGAAGCTATTGCCCATTGAAATTACACGGAACAGCAGAAATACAGTTTTTTGTGGTAAGGATACATTTACACTATGTTTTATCTTATTTGATTTATTTGTAGTAAGAGCATGTGTGTGCATACTTTGACACACATCATGGCCAAAAAAGTCCAACTTTTGCTTGCAAAAAATGGCCAAAAACCATGAATTCTGCGATTTTTTCGCATTTTTGCATGACGTCATGTTTGACGTCACTGTGACGTCATACAAGGCATGTTTGTACTTTTGTACTTTTTCTGAGATCCCTTGCCCCCCCCCCAACTTTAAAAAAATGTACATTTCAATAAATATAGAAAAACCCTTCTTTATGAACATATTTTGTAAATCAGTCATATAGGGTTTTCCCAGATAATTTATACATCAATTATACAGATTAAAAATAACATTAGCAATTATTTACAGATATTTGAATAATGCAATTAACAGTACACAAAATATATACACATATAGGCTTAAAACAAATTGCAAATCAAAATAAATGTAACAATTATTGGATTCTTTTATAATAATAAAACAAACACATACATAAAGTTCAAACATACTGCAAAAAAGTGTCATCATTAAAGGTGCATGTTCCGATTGTCTTTGGGACTCCCCTGATTTACCCGGAAGTAGTATCAATTTTGATATCAGATGAAAGGCCGTATTTTTCTCATTGTCGTCCTGAAATTTGAGTCCTTAAATCCATTTCATTCCCAAGATATAAACAAAAAACCACGGTTTTAATGGTTAACCATCAATATTAGCACAGTATTGAATAGGGCTTTGCAATATGCATGATTGCTTCTACCATCAAAACCGCAAATTTGTTTCCCCATGGTACTTGATAGGGCGTATATGCAAGTGCCAGGCTCTCATATCAAGTAGAAAACACAATAGACATAAATCGGAACAAGCACCTTTAATAGGGTTTCTATAATTAAAGGGACCCCACATTTCACCTTGCAAGGAACCTATGATTTTGTTGTTTAAATTGAGGGCCTTTTGATCCATAGCCTCTTCTCTCCTGCTTAAAAATGTTGACTTTTATAACGTCTAAGCTATAGGCCTAATTACCAAAAGGCACATCATACATGATTCATTGTTCTTTGTGAAGTTAATGAGCACTCTACAGTGATCATTTACAGCATTTAACATGCTCATCATGAGCATCAAAAGAACAATATCTGAAAATATTGATTTCATTGACTAACATCACTTCAAAATAATGAAAAATTAATAACGTCCTCGTCTTTTTTTCAAACCTTAAAAAGGAAATCATATCAATTTTTAAGGGCCTCATGTTTCATATAGATTTTGATCTACTCACAAAGTAATGCTTATGAATGTAATCTCAGAGGTTAAATGGGGCCCTAGACTACTTCATAGTCCAACATTGTTTGCAGGGGGTAGGACATGAACTTGACAGCAACATGAATTTTCAATTAAATTGTTTTTTGCATAAAAAATAATCCTTATCCATTTACTGACTACTATGTGAACTAGCTAAGCTCAAATCAATGTCCTTCATATAGAAAATCACAACATTGTTATAAAATTTTTGATCAGGAATTTTGGTTAAACACAGTATCCTATATCACTGTTATACTATACATAAATGCTTAATGCATCAAAATTAAAAAAAAAACTGATTCATCTCAAACTTCCGGAATTGAGCATTTTAGGTGAATATCTTTAGTTCTAGTTGACTATTTTTAATTATTACACACACAAAAAAATATTTTGAAATGTCTTCAGTAGATTTTAATAGTCAATCAGTAAATTCTAATTTTGAGTACTTAAAGGTGCGTGTTTCGATCGTCTTTGGGACCCCCCCTGATTTACCCGGAAGTAGTATCGATTTTGATATCATATGAAAGGCAGTATTTTTCTCATTGTCGTCCTGAAATTTAAGCCCTCAAATCCATTTCATTCCCAAGATATAAACAAAAAACCGCCGTTTTAGTGGTTAACCACCAATATTAGCACAGTATTGAATAGGGCTTTGCAACATGCATTATCGCGTCTATCATCAAAACTGCAAGTTTGTTTCTCACGGTACTTGATGGGGTGTATGTGCATGTGCCAGGCTTTCATATCAAGTAGAGAACACAATACACATAAATCGGAACAAGCACCTTTAAGTATGTTAATATTTCTCAGAATCTTTACAAATTTGTAACAATACAAATTAGACCAATCCGAATTTCTATTCTCCTTCTTGATGAAGCATATATTATGTTCAACATAATAGGGATTGGAATGAAATAAACAGTAAATAAAAGCTTATTTATTTGGCCTTATGAGCATACCAAACAAAAGACATGCATATTTCAGTTTTGAAGTAAATGCTTTTGCACCGAGTGCAAGAATTATGTAATATTGGATGGCTGAGGTTGATAACAGAAATATCGCCCGAGCTTAGGTCAAATATCAGGTGAGTCGAAGACGAGCCTGATATTTTCTTGGCGAGGGCGATATTTTCTGTTATCAACCGAAAAGGTCATCCAATATTATTATGCAAGAGGAAGCTGACTTGACAAAAATAGTTTTAAAATGGCTTCAAAACTAATAAAAAGAGATTATTTGCTTGAGCAGTTGCCCAATATTTTTGCCTATCGTGCAGTGATGGGCGGTACGCGCTACTCGCACTGCAGTATTGCACACCAGATGCATAATAATAACATTTTATTGAGCAGCCTGTACACTCAAAGCATCATGGGATTCTGTTCGTATTACACAAAGTCCGGTTCAGCAGATGGTATTTTATTGGATAGCCATTGTACTCAATGCATCATGGAATTCCGTTTGTATTACACAAAGTCTGGTTCAGCAGATGGTATTTTTATCCCTTGACATTGAATCATCTTATTGGCAGCATAGTGACCACACCTAATACATTCTGGGATTTGTCGTCCTTTCACCATCTGGGCTAGGAATCCTATAATTGGACAAGATGAATAGAACAGAGAGAGTTGAACATTAAAATTCCATTATGCACATAGATCCAGAGAGATTTCAATTAAAGGTCCATGGCCCAATCGCTAATAGCCTCGTCCCCAGAAGCCCAGATTTTACCGGAAGTGGTCAACATTTTGGTATCAGAAGAAAGCTACTATTTTTCTCATTTATCCTGTGAAATCTTAGGGCCAAAGGATGTTTGGTTTGGAAGTAATGAGCGAAAATGTACCCCAATTTGGTTGACCAATATTAATTTTACACAGTGCTCTATGGGGCTTACGAAATCACGTTTTCTGCTCTCACATGTAAACGCATTGAAATATCGGCGCAAAACTTTACAGGTGAGGTTTTTGGGTGAGGGCCAATCTATCAAGATGACAACTCCATATCCTTAAATTGGGCCATCCCCCTTTAAAAACAGATGAAAAACTCAGCTCTCAGCTTTGTTCTTTAAAATCACTGAACCATTTTACAAGCCCAATTATCAGTGATTCAGCCAGAGTCAAAATATTTGAAATTTGCAGGATTAGCTTAAAAGTTCAGGATTTAAGTCTATAGAATTCTCACAAGATATGTTTTGCAAATTAACAAGGACAGACAAGAAAGAATACAGCAGTGTAAAATGCTTGAAATTTGCTGATAAAGCAATAATGGGCATGAAAAAATTTGTGACAAAACATTTCAAAAGAGCTGTCATTCTAAGTATCACCTTTCAGGCACACTTTCAAAACAAATCAAAAGTAAAGATTAAAAGACAGAAAGATGAAGTAAATTTACAACTTTCAAACAGCTGTAATCTACAGTTGGCACAAAAAGTATCTTGGCATGTTTTTCGATCAGTATTGTGCCAAAGCCTGATAATTTTGAAAGTTTTTGAAATACACATTTTGTAGCCTAGGTCTTGCTTTTTGATTTAACATCTCACTTGTAAAAAAGCGTGCAAAAATAGTTGAGATAAAATGCCTGAAAGACGTAAAACCAACCACCAAACCAAAAGTTGCAGTTTTGGGGATTTTTCAAAGGTCACTGTACAATGCAATATTGTGTATTGATTTTACACAAAGAGGGTTTCTGACTGAATGAGCGAGAAAGCCGATTTACAATATTGATTGTGGTCAGCATGTTCGTGTCGCAGTACACTGCCATGCCCATTGAAAACACCATTAAGTGCAACTTTTACTTTCGGGGGTTTGTGTCTTTCGGCCGTTCTATCTCGGCCATTCTAAACACGTTTTTACAAGCAACTAAGCAACAAAATGTATATTTCAAAAACTTTAAAAATTATCAGACTATGGCAAAATACTGATCAAAACACATGCCAACTGTATACTCCATGTGCTGATCAACATAATATTTTTTTTCTCTCCTGGTAATAATTGTTGCTGAATCTTAATAATAGCTTTAGCCTTCATGAACCTACCTCCTACAAATGCATCTCCAGCTCCACAAGTGTCAACAATAAGATCAGGAGAGATGGTAACAACTGGATACTCCTGTATCTCTGAACCTGTAATATAGAAAACAACTTTCTCATAAGGCAACCAAACACTGTAGTAACAGTGTGGAAGTAGTAGGATTGGTCAATGCAATCAGGTGTTTATTTTAAAGTGGCCTAGTTGAACATTGTTACATCACCGATGGCTATACTAGCATCAGTGGCATAGCCGGGGGGGGGGGGGGAAAAAAAAAAAAAAAAAAAAAAAAAAATGGGGAATCTTGCCCCCCCTGAAATTAGTGATTTACATAGGCCATATACTATACTAACAAATTTTAATATATGCTTGCCACCCCTAAAAAAATATATGTGCCCCCCTGAAAAAAAAAGCTGGCTATGCCACTGACTAGCGTTAAAAAGGTTATCTTTCTTCCCTGCCATTGCAAGTGACAAAAATTCACAACTAGATTTCAAGTGGAATAAAGATCTGTGGTTTAAATCATGAGCTGAAGTGATCTAATAACTTTGCACATAACACTTAACGTACCTTGAACAAATATGGTTGGTTTTTTGTTTTGTGTGATCACTAATGCACGGGGCTGAGAGTCTCTCTGCTGAAGATGTTTATAAACTTCCAGTGCCATTTGTTGTGTAGGCATGCAATTATTCTGTGCAAAGAAGAAAAACCAAGGCTTCAAAACATGTTGGAAAAGATGTTTAACATTATCAGAATGGATTGACACAATTTCCTATCACCACACTATAGAGTAAAACTAAAGTAAAATGAATAAACACAGAACAATCAGTCATTCACTGAAACAGAGTACAGAAAGTATTCACATTGTAGTACTCAAAAATCATTTAATTGTTGTCAATAAGCAAGCACATAGATCTTGAAGGCATAATCAGTTATTTTTTTAAGTAAATTCTGTCGGTCGGTGTGATGTCACAAATTGGAATTCTGCTACCTGATTGGTCAATTACGGCTTTCCAAAGTTTACTCACTGAGTGAAAAGAGTACCGGTGGAGGTGAATGATGAATGAAGGCAACAAAATCGCACTTTGCAGCAAAATCTACTCCACTGTGAAAATTATTTCTTTTACATAATATCAATCAAAAAATTATTTCCTGTGCTGTATCTCAAGAAAATATTTGAGATCAGATCAAAAATGATTTAATATAAGAAAAGTTCCAGTACTCCATAGACGGTCCATAATAAGTTTACCGCAGCGCAAGAGGTGTGTGTGCACTATTCAACAACTGCGACCGACAGAATAAAACAACCATTGTCTATCAATTGCTAGTTTTTTGCATGGGATAAACAACTATTACTGTTCTCGCCACAAAAAAAACGACATTTGCGTAAAGGGAGTGGTTTTGAAAATACTGCACTACAAACTGTAAAAAATATACAAAGAAATGTTGGAATAAAATGGCCAACAATGCCCGTCCTTTCATTTATCTTGCACCAAGTTGACCTACGACCTGACTTCCTTGTGACTTTTAACTCGGGCTAGAAAAGCCTGCATGCAAGTGTCTACGGTGCACCTATGACCTGCATTTGGTGGCACTTGGAGTTAGGTTATACATGCCACATTTGAACGAAAAGAACATGTAATCAAATCAAAAATTAATATATAACAACAGGACAGACATACAGAATTTGAATTAAATATGCAATCTGCAATCCTTGCAGGCAAACAAGTTGGTACAATCACTGTTGTCAAACTCAATTTACTACATTTATGCTCAAATGATGTTATGGAATTTTGTTGATAGAAAGTGATGGTTGTAACCAATATGGTAAATATGACCGAATCTCATGAACAGGATGGAAACATCTTGTGTTGCTTGTTGAGATTTTTATCATTTTATGAATCTACAAAGACAAGCTTTCCGATGTTAACTTAAATTACTTTCAGCATTTTGGTTCTTTATCTTAAATTAGTTTGGCTGCAAAGATGTACTTTGGTATTATATGGTACTGATGTTTTATGGTAAATACTCAAAAGTATGCGTCTGAAATCTTGGTTTAATTAAATTACCTCAACCTTTCAGTTCCTCTCCAAATGCCTTTATCCTCCTGAAAAAACAAAAAAGACAAGAAATGTTCATTGTTTGTTTACTTAGTCATTTCTTGTTAGCTCAGCTTAGCAAGAGCCCGGCCCTTGTATAGTAAATAGGGATGTTGCTGGTTTGAGTCCGAACCAAGGACACATGGGTTTTTTTTTTCTTCACTCGTGTTGCTCTGCATGTCCATCTCCAGGTAAGATTGGGCAGAAAAATTAAATAAACTCATCATTACGAAACTTTTGGCTTAGGTTCTGATATTTTGACCAAAGAAAATGCATTTTCTGCAAGTAGTACATGTAAATACCCAATTTGACTTTCATTTTGACATTTTAATAAGTGCCCCCTGACAAAGCGCCCGGGGTGGTAAAAAAAGGTCAATTACGTATAAATGGTCAAGTTTCATGGTCTCGATAGGGACCGCCATCTTAGCTTGAGATATTCATGAGGTATAAAAAACATAATCCAGCTAGCATAAGAACTAATTTATTTCTAGATTGCGCTAGCTCTTATAAGTGAAGATCACTGGAAAGAACAACAGAGGGCTATGAAACAATTTGTTGAAATGTGGCACGACACTTGGTCAATCTAAGCTTGACCGCTACTATTTTCAACACTGACTTAATTGGGAGGCGACCTTAAGTATACCCCAAAAGAGCTCAATTGCCCAAAATGGAGCAATTTTCTTCTAGATATCAGTGTACGGCGGTGCGGAAAGTGTTGTAGTCTGTGTCACAGACGTCCGAAAAATATTATCTAAATTCTACTGAGCGAGAGATTAACGTTATCAGTTTTTTTTTCCACCGTCATTAGCGAAATGCAGCAATGAAACCAAATCTCAAATATTATCGGAAATCGCAAGGGGTTCTATGAGATTTTTGCATTCAGAGGGTCCTGTTACTATGTTTGTTTGAAATAATATTGTACCGTAATTTGGCCTGACCCTATGAAAACTATAGAACTAGCGAGAAAATTGAAGGTTGTTGTCGGGGGTACTTCGGGCTGGCAAAAAAAAATGGAAAGATAAACACGCATCGTACGGGGTCGCATCCCTTTTCCCACAATGCATTTCGGTAGTATTCCAGTCTTGAGATTTTCAAACGCTGGTTTCACCACCCCCCCATTTACGTTTTCAAGTTTAGAAACAGGCTACACGACTTACCGTACAGCCGTAGATATCATTGCTAGGGTTCTGCTTGAGACACTATCAGTGAATCCATAGGAAAGAGTCAAAATGTTTGAATTTGCAGGAATAGCTTCAATGTGAAGTATATTGTTTGTAGAATTCTCTGAAGTTACTTTTTCCAACACTGGGAGGAATTGTAGAAGAGGAAGAAAACTGCACAGTGTCTAAAGATATGAAGTTCCATTCAGTTACTGGTTTGTAATACTGTATGGAACAGTAATGACTAAAAGATTCTGATTTTGTCCTTATTAGATGCTTCTGGTCTTATAATTTGTAGGGTATTTTAGAATACCTGTACTTGGTACATGAAATAATCTTATTTTTGATGATCTTTTGATTTTCAATTTAGCAAAATCCCCGATAGTGACCTTAAAGGAGCATAATTATGCAAATAGTGTGAACCATTTATTTCAGATTTTCTAAGGCCGAGTACACTAATCTATTGCTGCAGGGAAAAAAGGGCGGCTGCTTCTATGCAAAAGTCTGTCCCGGTGGTAATTTAGTCGTTGTGCGATTTTTCACAGGGAAGTGGTCAACCCTTGCAATTTCCATTGCTTGACAGGCTAAACACTAAAAACCTAACACTTAAAGGGCATTTGTGATCCACAACCTCGTCCCCCCGACTTGCCTAAAACAGATGGAGATTTTGATATCATATGAAATGTCAGCCTTAGTAAATCCACGTGTACCTAATCTTACGTGCAAATTCGCGCATTCTATAGAAATTCGCAATTTTGTATCTTCTGTCCGTAAATCGGACAGAAAGTACAGCCACAGTTGGCCTATGGAACCGTGGGAAACACGCAATTGCTCATTAATCACAAAACCGCAAGATCGGGATCGAATCAAATTTTGCAAATAACGATTTTCTCAAGGATTCGCGATGAACAATGAATAAAACAGGACGTGCTGGAATCACGAAATGCACTTTAAAGGGTACCGCGCATGATAGCGAAGAAAGAAATGCAGTTTCTTGAGATGTGTTTTTGAACATGATTAGTAGTACTGGCAATTTAAGTGTTATTAGTTTTAAGGATTCAGGCAGGGCTTGCCAGATGAGGGTCAGCCGATTTAATTTATATTATATGTGGGTGGTAGGTAGTAAAGTTATCAAAAAGCAAAACTAAAAAATTCATCCGGCCCCCCCTTTCATTAATGTTAACTTGACCCCCCTCTAAAAATAGCCATTTCTACCTCCAAATAAGGAAGAAGTAATGAAAGCCCCAATTTTACCAACATTTTAAGCACAGTACCAGATGAAGGCAATATTTTCAAAACTGTCATTTAGTCTGCATAAAGTGTAATACCTGCCGTGCTTCGAGACCTACAGTTTGGCTGCTGTTAAAGATACATTTTGGCTACTTCAATTTAGTATTTTAGGGTTGCGCGAAAAGACCAAAACTGGGCAATTTTACCCCATTTTGCCTATGAAAATTCTTCTTATACTAAGATTATCACAATACTTACATCCATAGGTATTCAAATTTCTTTTAAAAGTTTGGGTTTTTTCTCCTGTTCCTTTAGGGGGGTCGTTTAAATATGACATTTTACAATAGTTCATATAATGTAATTCCATATTTTTTTTTTAAAATTTGGTGTTTTGGGGATAGAAAATATGAATTAACTTAGTGGAAGCGTTATGAGATTGTATTGTCAATTTACATTTTGCAGGATGTTTGTGATGAAAAGCAACGAGCGTGGTGATTTTTGGGTGCATATGTCTATTTAAGGGGGTTAGCCCCCCCCCCCAAGTTATTGCACAAAAATTTGATGGGAATTCAAACATGATCGAAGAAGAGAAAACTTTTCTCTTTTGTGACTATAGTTTTTCTAATTTTTACAAAAAGAAAAAAAACCGGCCATCCGAATGGGGCAAATGGTGTATTCATTACGCCTTCAGAAACATGACTTTTATTTGTACCCAGCAAAGCACCCACGCCATATTTCCTGTATCCTATCCGAAACAACCCCAATGCGTTTTAATTAAATACTAAGTCACTATAATACAGGTCACTTGGACCCCTCTATCGCTCTCCGCATATCTTCCGTTAGAATTGTTGAGTGTTTGGGTCTAATAAATTAAATGAACAAAATAAATAAATAAAATAAATAACACTTCAAAATATTCCCAATTGTGATGTCAGAACATTTCAATTGGGTCAGAATGTTTTTGTGTGAAACTTGGTTATCTCTTATTGTGGTTCCGGTTCAACCACGCCCACTCCCCCGGCAGAAAGGTGACAGATATTTTAGCAAAAAACATCTGCGATTTGGGGCCAAAAATACACCAAATTTTCAGCAATTTTGACAAAATTTGTTGCAAAAAATACCAAGGATTTTGAGATTTACCCCAGAATGTCATTTTGCCCAAAAAATTTCGAACCCCCGGAAAAAGTTACCGCCGCCACTGCACACCACATGGTATGTATCTTCCGAGTATTAATTGATGAGTGTTTGGGTTAATAAATTAAAATAAATAACAAAGAAACCTTAAACTAGTGGGGGGCGGGGAGGGGGAAGCTCCCCCAACCCTAAAATCAGAAAGGAGAGGCAAATACTGGGAGAAAGGAAGAAACGGGGTGGAGAAGAGAAAACGAAAAAGAGGGAACGCGAAGAGAGAGAGGAGAAAGGGGAGGAGAATATAAAAAGAAAAGAGGGAAGAGTGAAGGGGGGAAGGAGAAGAAAGAGAAAAAAGAAGTGGGCAAAGATGGAGGAAAGAGAAACCAAGGAGAGTCTGATGACTATAGACCCCAAGTCTTGTCTCCCACTTCCAAAAGTCCAGAGGATATTCCAGGTTATGCAATGTCATTATCTCTAAATCTTAGGAATTTTTCTATATTTTCTATATCTAAAGAGGATTTTGTCTCAGTTTTTATTGAACATGAAGCATGGTTTCATAAACTGGAATTTCCATTGTTGGAATTGAGTTTTCAATACAGCTGGAATTGGCTTGGATTGGATAGCAGTGGTAGTACCGAGGCCAAGAGACCCAGTAGATGGGGGGAAAATTCCAGTCGGTCCGCCAGAGGGGCAAAATTCGTAAATCGTCGCACATTTGGCCCCAACTTGGCCTGAAATTGGTTGAAATCCCCGAAAAAAGGGGGATATAAAAATGCACATTTTGGCCCATATCGTTCCGCTTTTCGAGCCAGAGGGGGCAACTTGCCCCCCTGCCCCAGTGGTACGCAACTGTATAGCTATTTTCCAGGAGGACAGGAAAGTTTTCAGTATAACGCCTTGATCATTTTACAGGGACGTGAGAGAGGGGATTTAGAGGGGACTATTAAACATTTTTTGTAAAGGAGGGGGGAACATGACAAATGCTCTCAATGAAAAAAAAGGCACCTGAAACTTTTGAAATGCTAAATTTAACCTAAAATAATATTTCCTCATTTCCCTGGCATAAATAATGACCACTCCCTAAAATGCTCACCTTTAAAATCCTGACAAGTCTTATTGCAATTGGACAATTGACAATTGTTGTAACGGACACTTTAATCCATTTGATCATGTTGAGGTCGCTCCCCCTCAGAGGTCAAAAGGAAATCCTACCGTTGATGAACGTGTTTATTTGGGCGTACTCAAGAGCTGTCCATAAACGAAAACGTCATTCCAATTAAAGGAATACGTTGATGTGCGTATGTATAGTTTAGGGGTGGAATTGTGAAAACTAAGGTTATACCCAGTTTTACTAAGGGAGGGGGGAACCACCCCCTAATAAACTTTCCTCCGTGCGCTCAAATGCAAAAGCTTCGTAAAGTCTTTCAGCCGTAATCGTTTTTCTCATCCTTTCCAAGTCATTTTAGCAAAAGCATGCCACCTTATGCCGTCAAAGTCATGAAAGTAGAAGGGTATAGGGTGGTTGCACCCACGAATAATATATTGTACATGGTTTTTGAAAAATATTCTGCAACAGTATGGCTCTAAAACGTCATGTTTAGGTAAAAAATAGCCAAAATTGCGATTATTAGAACTGAAAACACATGGAAAATCCAAATTAATCTCAACTTGAAAATTGTATTTTCACGAGTTTCTGTGGAAAAGTGGCCTAATTTGCCCATTTGTGGATTTAATGAGTGTCATTGTTTTGTCCGCCGCCACTCATATGTATGTTGGTACTTATTTTGGTATCAATGGAAAGAGGAGGTAAAGGGAGGATCATCAGACTATCCACTGGTAATATAAATTATAAGCACCAGGGTTTTAACAATTTCACGAGGGGGTGAAACCACACCCCCAGGTAAAACAATAAAAAAAAAAAGGCTTAGAGTAAGATGCGGGGGGTAGAGGAAATGGGTATTAGACCAAAATAGATATTGAAACCAGTGTTGACATTAGACCAAATGGATACTAGACCAAACTGAATATTAGACCAAATGGATATTAGACCAGATGGTATAGACCAAATGAATATTAGGCCAAATGGAATATTAGACCAAATTGGATATTAGACCAAATGGATATTAGACCAACATGAATATTGACAAGATGGATATTAGACCAGAGGGCTATTAGACCAATGGATTATTAGACAAAATGAATATTAGACAAGATGGATATTAGACCAAAATGGGAATTGACCAAATGGGGTTTGTGGTTTATTGACCAAATGGTAGTAGACAAAATGGGCATTGGACTAAGTGCCTCAGACCAATGGTATTAGACTTTGGTTGTCGATAAAGGATGTTAGACTTAGACTAATGGTTATTAGACAAATTGGATATTAGACCAAGTGGGTTTAGACCCAGGGATTTTGTGAAGTTAGACGAAATGGCTATTACACCAAATGGGATAGCCAAATTTATGTGACAATTTATGTGTCAAATTTTATGGACAAGTTAAATGCAATGGGAGTTGAGTCTGTTGACTGGTTTCATTCATATCTCTCCAACAGACAACAAATAGTCAATGTCAACAATACTGATTCTGGTGTTTGAATATATCATGCGGAGTCCCCCAAAGGTAGTATATTGGGCCGCTCTTCTCTTTTATTTCTTTGTTACATCAATGAAATGATGAAAGATATAGACCCAGAGTGCAAAGTACTTTATATGCTGATGATAGCTCAATTCTATTTCTCATTAAAAAATCCATGACTTATTTCTCAAACACTTGGTCAAGCCTCTTGAATCATGTAGCACCAGGTTGGTAGACAACAAACTGACCTTACATCTTAGCAAGACAGAGTGTATTATCTTTGGCTCCAAACGAAGAAATAAATACAGTCAAAATTTTTCAGTTGAATGTTCTGGGCACAGAATCAAAGGTCAGGACTCTGTTAAACTACTAGGTGTAACACAATTGACAACTGTATCGGGGAGCTATTGGTAATTCATAATTAAAAAGCTAACTCCAGGATGAAGTTCATGTACAGAATTATAATGGTCTGAATCAAAATGTCGTGAAAATTCTGTGTTCAGTCTCATTCCAATGCCATTTTGATTAATCGTGTTAATCTTGGTATTTGGTCTTAGTCTTTAGGCTCAAACATAAACTTCAAGTCACGCCAAAATAAAATGGTGCGTTTTATCTGAACTTTGAACCCCGGGCACATGTTGGTCAAAACTGAACTGCCAGTTTGAATTTTTGAATGTGGATTGTAGGGTCAAATTTTTAAAGTTGTGCCATGTGCATAAAATTTACAATGGCGTCTTCGCCCCTTATATGTGTCCAGTTTTTTACCAAAAACCTCTGAAATTCATAAACTATAATACTTAGAAGGCGGCCTTTTTAATTTTCATGTACCCAAAATTCAAAAGCTGTGCTGCTACCACTTTTCTATTACAGTGCAATAATGGACTGGAACAGCTCCAAATGAATTATTAAAAGCATTCCGCAATTTAATACTTTCAAGAGTGCACTAAGGAACCATCTTAACATGGCTAATTTCCAATGGGGTCAAACTCTTTTTTTGTCAAAAAGTTTGTTTTCTGTCCATTCATTTTTTGTTTTCTTTTTTTTCTGCCATTTTTGCCAAAAACTTTGAAGGACCCCCATTGAAATAGCCCTGAATCAATTGCTTTCATGGGTTATCCTGGTTCCAAAATTATTTTATGTCTTTCACTGGGTGTATTTAGAATATGTATCTCTTATCATTTTATCATGTATTTTCGAATGTCCCTTTCAACATTATATATATTTTAACTCTCTGTACAAATTGTTCTTTTATGTTTATGGAGCCAACTAAAATCAATCAATCAATCATCATCACTCTTTTTAGTGCAGTGAGTTGATCAGTTCATTTTGTTTGCTTTGCTTATGTCTTGATACAAGGAGCTTTTGTGGGGTGCACAGATATAATAGGTCACAGGTCATTTTGGTTAGTTATGGTTAATAACAGTTGTGTATCTTTAGTCTGATATCACTTTGGGTTGACGTTTTCATCTAGCTTTTTGGTGACAGCATCAGGTACGTATACTTGGTACGCATGTGTACTAAAACAAGGCCTAGAGATTACAAATGGGAAGGTCCAAGGTCATTTAGTCGGTGTCACTTTGGTCTATTATTGTTTCATGTGGAACTGATTTTAGTTAAAGTTCTGGTCACGTTGCCGCACAGTGAATGGATCGCCGTGGATGAATAGTTTCATATTTGCTACTCATACCTATAAGCTATCTATAAACCATAGCGTCTTATGTGGGGGTATGGATGTGGACGGACAAGGTCTTCAGAGGTCACTTAAAAAGCATTCTTCATTTTAGTACAGCTCACACAATTTACATGATATCCTTCTTCAGCTTCAACTGGACATTGATTTGCCAATTACTTGGACCATGTTCAGGTCATAAGATGACCTTTTGGGACGTTTGTCCCTATTTTTAGACAAAATTACGCAAAATACACCCAAAATCATTCAACCGACCTAAAAAAGGGTTTAAAGACCCCACACTTCTGAATCATATTTTTTAATTAGCTCATTGGCTATACTTATTGTAATTTTCAATTCTAATTTTCTTGAGTTACAGAAGCTCGTGTTTTTGTGTTAAAACATTGCCAAATTTTGGTAAAATGCAAAAAGGGGTAAAATGTCAAAATTTGCAAGTTTCATGATAGTAATAGGGGAAATCTCAATATGTTTGTAACTAAAATAGTGCGATGGGGCTTTTAAGTGTACTTTTGATTAACGGCTCACAATTTCATTGTGGTTGGACTTTTCTTTTTTAGTCATTTTTGTTTGTGTTCAAATTACCATTTTCACTACTGTGCCATTAGTTTACAGAGCCTGGAAGGACCAATTTTAGGGGGGTCTCATTGCACGTCAGGGGGATTCACCTGATTTTTTTCATATGTTATTGTAAAATCCTTTGACCCAACTAGGTTAACCTATAAATATGATTGAATTCCGTCGACCCTCATCTGACAGCTTACATATGCAGCCTGCTGATTTCTTAAAAATAATAAATCTTAATTTAGAGGTGTGAAACCTAAAGTTCAGATGCAAAACATGCAAGGTACATATGGATTAAAGGCCGCTCAGAGATTTTCCAACTAAATTTCAAACAAATCGTGTTTGTTTGTTTTTTGCTACAATATAATGAGTGTCCATACACTAATCACGGTGTGAAATAACTAAGCTCAAATCGAATCTTCATATAGAAAATCACAACTTTGTTATAAATTCCGGGTATCTGGAATTTTTGTCTATGGCACTGGTATACGGTTTGCTAAATTATGACTGCCCATGAAAACGAAAAAACCCGAATTAATCTCTAACTTTGGAATTAAAGCAGTTGTAGTGCCTTCGTTAGTTCTAGATGATTAGTTTTAAACACTAGTCAAAAAAAATATATTTCGAATTCCCTGAGTCAGCCTTTAAAAAAAAAAAAAAAAAAAAAAAAAAAAAAAAACACTTCAGTTTCATTTCCCAATTAGAACATCAACAACGGAACAAGGAAGCGATTTAGTATATGATCAAATGATTCCTGGACTCACGGGTAGTGCCTGGAGGTCTTGAGGAGGTGGGTAGGGGGGCGAAAGCTAGAGGAGACAATATGGTCGAGGGACAAAATTCTGTTGTGTTTTGCTGCACTAGTGGCTAGGAAGACGGACACATTTCAGAGAGGCATGAAGAAAGTATCCCTTGATCAAAAGATGGTAAAGAGTAATGCGATTATGACTACACAGCTTGTTTACCCCATGCAAATTGCACTCTTATTTTATAGAGCAATTTAAGCAACTGGCGACCAATTTTGACACTAATTATACATGTAAGTAGGGAAAGTGCAATAGCTATGATCTTCCAAAAATCAGAAAATCCATTTGCGGAATCTTGATATACAGGGAGTCAATAAAAACCCTACATTCAGTAAAGATTTTTTTCTTAAAGGTTAAACATTATTTTTGCTTGAATGTTTGCTGGCGTTGTTTACCAGGAGAAAAAGGCTATCAGAAGGATTTTTATTTGGTGCTTTCGGGCTTCGTGGGGTTCAGAAAACTATGTCATTTTTTTCTGCGGCGAGACCTAAGAAATGCGGTTTGGCCGATTTTAGCCATAATGCGGAGAGACTGACCCCGACGTATACCATAGCATATTATAGAAAGTCAATTCACACATGCAATTTAAGTTGGTATCGATTTCTTCTCAACAAAACATATCAGTTTGCATATAAAACGGTCTATTGTGTACATAATTATAAGTAAAAAAGATTCATCAAATTAATTACCATTGTTCAAAATCATAAAGAGTTCAGTTAATGAAAATCACTCCATATCAATGTCTCAGGTCATGAACATAAGGAACTGCTCAGCAATTTTTTGTTTACATCTCTAAGGTAATTATTGCACAAATACAGTCTACTCAGCGTCCCTTAAATTGCGGCGGAGAAGAACTAAAGCTGAAGTTTTCTGTAAATAAATGGAATTAAAAACTTAAAAATAATATCGCACTGTTTTTTCAAGCGGAATACAAAACCTTCTATGGTTTCACTCTGGCTACCAAGTTTCGTTGTAGGTTTAAACCATGAAATCTTGCGGAACCAAAGTAAACTTTGGTCTTAACACCAGCTATCTTGACATTTCTTAGGAAATGAACATTTTACTCAGAATTTCTTTCTGTA
>JAMKCH010014519.1:0-25208 GCA_023653785.1 Ophioderma brevispina
TGCCATTTCCATAGACACACACAGTGAAAAATTCAATTTTTCGCCAAAAAGGTTAGGAAAATCAGATTTTCATGCGGTTTTTTGACTCTACTTGATGGGAAATGACTAGTTTATTATAAAGAAATTATTTTAGAGCTATAATAGGGTGTTTGAGTCGCTAAAATTGCGAAATATCAATTTTCCACCCTATATTCAGTATTTTCGTACTTTCCTCAACATATGACGTCATGGTGACGTCATAATGGGGATGAGTGTTTTGTCCTGAAAAAGTACTCAGTCTAAATTGGAGAGCGGTAACAGCTGAAATCTATTCAGCTGCGCGACAATATAACAATAGTCCTGCACTCCCAGATGAAAGGGAATCTGAAGTGTTTTTCTACACCGCATACCGGGCCGGTGATTGAATATCTTTAACTCCATTGTTTGCTGAAGTCTATGTGCATCCACTAGTCACTGATATTGGGGAAATGAAATTGAAGTGACATTTTATTCTTTTTCAAGAAAAGGTGCCAGTTTTATTTGTGGGAACAGACGATTATATGAATTTAATAATTTATTATGAATTTACACTTGGTTTTCCCCTAGCCCCCCGATGGAGACAACAAAACAACAGCATAGAAGGTACATGTCCCACAGCCTAATAGGAAATGTAGTCCATGGTTACATTTTGACCTCTATAATTACATGACCAAATGGTGAAATGAGTGCAAGTATTATATTTTCTGTTAATTTGGGACCATATGAAGGTTCCGATTTTTGCCTATCGTGTTCTCTACTTGATATGAGAGCCTGACACTTGTACACACTGACCATTTTATATTTTATTTCCAGACAAATCTAACGTCCAGGAAAAGCACCAAAGTAGATTACACCAGATACGATGACTTGGTTGATTTTGGCAGCCTTTATCACTATTATATGTTTGGTGTTATTACAATATTATTGGTACCGATGGCCAATTCGTAATTTCCCACCGGGGCCATTTGGGAATCTACTCTTTGGAAGTGTAATAAACGTGAAGATGCCTTTTCAGATATGGTTGACAGACTTGGCTAAGAAGTACGGAGATGTTTATAGCTTAGCCATAGGTAGGTAACTTGTCTTTCCGTAAAATACCATTTTTTAAAATATAACGGCTCACGTCTTAAAACCTGCACCACGGCCTGGAAATGAGGTCAAAGGTCATCCACGCTTAATATACCACACGCTTCTGTGAGATTTTGGCTCGGAATTATGCTCCAGGAGCATATGGTCCAGGACCATATGTCCCTGGAACATAAGTAATCTGGAGAAATATTCTAAGTCAAATTTGAATGCACATGGTCCAGGAGTATATGGCAAAATATGCTCCTGAAACAGTATTTGATTTAGAATATTTATTCCACTGCTCCAGGAGCATATTTGCCATGCTCCTGGGCCATTTGTGTATTTCAATATGCTCCAGGTGCATATTCAGCACATTCAAATATGCTCCTGGAACATATTTGACGTAAAACATTGGTCCAGCTTATTTATGTTCCAGGAGCATAATCAAATATGCCCCTGGAGCGTATTTGAGCAGTACAGTTATGGTAGACTGAGGCATTTCTTAAACCTTCGGTTTAACAACCTTGCAAGGTGAGTTATTGGCTCCCTTCACCTTTATCAGCATTATTGACTTCTTTTTGGAAAAGGCATCTGGACCAGATTCAGGAGTTGTGACTTGCCCTGGTCAATCCAGCTAAATTGCTAAATAACCCCGACTTCGCTGATTATATCGCCCTCCTTGAATCTTCCATTCCATAGGCTACGTTATTAGTGCACTTAAAACAAAGTACATGACCATCAACTGTCAACCCCAGCCGCCTCTTCAATTGTATGTTCATACCATTAATTATATGGCCAACTTCAAATACCCAGGTTCCATGATGGGGTCCAGTGCTAGCGACGTAAAGAAACGGAGTGTTCTTGCTTGGACAGCCTTCTTGGCCCGCTTCTGGGAATTAGAACACGTATGGAGAAGTCTTTCCACCCCGATCTCCACCATGGTTAAACTGTTTGAAGTAACCTGCGTCACAATTCTGCTGTATGGCTGCGAGTCATGGACTATCTCTATGGACATGGAAAATAAAATCAACTCATTAGGAACATCCGGCTACCGTATTATGTTGAACATCAAGCGATTAGACAAAGGTTACGTGCTACGGTGACTTGCCATTTGGTCTAATCCCACTTGGTCTAATGGCCATTTTGGCTAACTCCAATTGGTCTAATACCATTTAGTCTAATAACCATTTAGTCTAATAGCCATATAGTCTAATAGCCATGTAGTCTCATATTCAGCTGGTCTAAATCTCATATCGTCTAATATCCATATCGTCTATAACCAATTTGGTCTTATGCCAATTGGTCTAATACCCATCTGGTCTAGGATTCATTTTGTCTAATATCCAGTTGGTGTATTACCCAATTGGTCTAATATCCATTTGGTCTAATATCCATCTGGTCTAATATCCATCTGGTCTAATACCCATTTGGTCTAATACCCATTTGGTCTAATATCCATTTGGTCTAATATCCATTTGGTCTAATGTCGATCTGGTCCAAATGGGTATTAGACCAAATACATATTGAACCAGGTGGGCATCAGACCAAATGGATATAATACCAAATGGATATTAGACCAAATGGATATTGGACCAAATGGATATTAGACCAGATGGATATTAGACTAAATGGATATTAGGCCAAATGGATATCAGACCAATTGGGTATTAGACCAAATGGATATTAGACAAAAATTAGACAAGATGGATATTAGACCAAATGGGAATTAGACCAAATGGTGTTTGTGGTTATTAGACCAAATGGTAGTAGATAAAATGGGCATTAGACTAGATGTGCATTAGACCAAATGACTATTGGACATTTTGGTTGTTAGATAAATTGGACGTTAGACTTAATGGTTATTAGACTAATTGGTATTAGACAATATGGGTTTAGACCAATTGAAGTTAGACCAAATGGCTATTAGACCAAATGGCAATAAACCCGTGCTACCATGCAACCTGACTGAGACTGCATCCCGTAACGAGAGAGCCAGAAATCGTCAATTGAAATTCATAGGGCATATTACTCCGCTTACCTGATGACGAGCCAGTTAAAGAGTACATGCATTGTATGGCCCAACATACGTCAGCGAACACATTCCTGAATACATCCAGTGTCTTCTTGGAGACAATGACTGAATCAACGCCAACTCTCGGATATGGTTCAAGATCGCCCTAGCTGGAGCTAACTTGTAGCCGCCTTTTCCGCAGCCAAAAGGTCCTCGGGTCACAAAGGTAGAATTTGGCAGTTCTCGGCTTTCGCGCTCACTATATTATATACTATCTGTTGACCAACAATCAGAACATATGTGCAAAGGAGCTCATTAATATGCATATTTATCGTCAACACTTTGCATAGGTAATACTTGTGTCCATCAAATTCGGACTTTGCATTCTGGTCAAGGTTCACTTTTTTGTCAAAATGTTGACGAGAGACAAACATCATACATGCATACATATTATATGCGCCATACATACAGACCTCATACAGTTTACAACCGAACGCTAAGTGCCCCTCTCAGTCTCAGCTACGCTGGTGGCCCACAAAATATTAATAGAGTTGGAGCAGAATATCATAGGGGCCTTATTTAAGGAATTCGTTTATCTCCCACTACAGAAAAGGTTTGACATCTTTGGTAGTAAGTATGGACCCTCTACATCAATGCTAGGTAGGTAGGTAGTACAAATTGTGGTATCACTTTTTCAAGAGGGGCCAATTTAAATTTACACAGGGGTCAAACTTTTAAAATACCCCAATCATGTTGAAATGTATGCCATATTGTCCATCTAATCATAAGGATTCCAAAAATGTATAGTTTGTATCACCTACGACCATTAGTTTTGGAGTTATAGGGTAAAATGACCAAAATGGTAACAAAAAGTCAATCTCAATTTGTACAGGGGTCAACATTAAAATTTAATCTGATTTTATTTTAAATACTTGCAAATTACTGCCTGAGGTAAGAGGACTCCCAAAAAGTATAGTTTTGATGATGTTAAATCTTTACTTACGGAGATAAGGGTCAAAGAAGGTCAACGCCAATTTGATTATGTTGCCCTGTGACCTATTTTGTCGCATAACATGATAACTATACACTGTAGATGGTACAAATTATTCCTTATTTTGACGCATTAAGCTAGATGAACAACTTCTTTCATTTTTCAATAAAATTGGAGCAACTTCTGATTTTGACACCTGTACAAATAGAAATTTTTACCATTTTAGCCATTTTTACCCTATAACTCGCAAAACAATGCATGGTCGTAGATGGTACAAACTATACATTTTTGGACTCCTTATGACTAGACGGACAATATGGCATACATTTCAACATGATTGGAGCATTTTAAAAGTTTGACCCCTGTGTAAACTTAAATTGGCCCTATTGAAAAAGTGACACCACAATTGCACAATTTGAGAGTACTACCAACTTAGCGTTGATATAGAGGGTCCATACTAACTACCAAAGGTGACAAACCTTTTCTATAGTGTGGGGTAAACGATTATGTTTGACCTGGGTCCGTGCTCTCTCATCTATAAGCTTTTAAAAACTTTTAAACAAGATCAAATGCCAATGACCATCTAACCCATGTTTTAGGGGTCAAAGGTCAAAATGCAGAAATCAAACTTCACAAATCGTTTATGCTTCTTGTACTATAATTGCATTCATAAATCATCACAGCTTGCAGTGTGGGAGAGCGTGGCCTAGCGGTTAGGGTGCTTGCCTCTGGCGCAAATTTACCATAAAAATTCCCGGGTTCGAATCCCGGTGGGGTCGTGGTACTTGCTGGGATTTATTCGGGTACTATCAATTCTGGATTTGATCTGTATACCAGCTATTGTTTAAATACAGAATACCGCTCTCCTCCATGGTTCACTTGTAATTGGGCAAATGGATCATGAAAGCATCCCGTTCTTCGGAGGGGACGTTAAGCCGTCGGTCCCGTGTAGTGTCGAATAAGAGTAGGGTGTAAACCCCTGACTGTTCCCAATCCGCCCCAGCCTCAAATAGCGGGCCATGTTAGGAGCGTCCGTATCATGGATACACGCGGCCCCGGATCAGGGGTTGTTCCGCGAAACTCAGTCGTAAATCCATGTGCATACTATGTCATCCCTGAGTGGAATCCTTTATCAAAGCAACTGTGTAAATGGTATGAAAAGGTCTATTATGTAGGACATACGCGTCATGAAGTAAGATACACACGTATGTTTACGCATGAGTGCGCGAACGACCTCCATCACCTAGCTGAATAAATCCTGACACCACCACAAAGCCATTACCAATGACTTGTGGATACGAGCAAACAAACAAACAGCTTGCAGTTATGTTAGTGTCTATTGGGTGTGTTCAAACAAACCACTTACAAATACCCACAATATCCCGCACTGGGTACCTCTACTACTTTTATACATATGACACCGCTAACTTACACGTGCTATCGACAACACTTAAGTAAAAGTCATTTTATATGGTCTTTTCAACTTCAGATAGACTACTGTTGTTATCACAGCTGGAAGCTTTGAAGGAAGCAATGGTAACTAAAGGAAATGATTTTGGTTGTCGGACGCAGGCTCATAATTGTGAGTTAACCATTAACCCAGGGCTAAAAGGTGTGTATGGTATTATAGTATTTTTTGCAATGACAACGATTAAATTATGGAGCACCAATATTACTTAGTCTTGTACGAGCTGCATTTGTTGTTCATCACATCCTAGTTGAGCTCAACGCGCGTGCAATCACAGCTGTTTGACCCCATATAAATTGTCTCTTTTATTTTTTAGAACAATACAACAATTTTAAGTAGTGGCAACACAATTTGGACAACTGATATAAGTAGGGACATGCAAGAGCTATCATCTCTGCAAAAATCAGACAAATCCATTGCGGGAATCTTGCCATATAGGCCTACACAAGTCATGATTTGCATGTTATAGCGCCCCCTATATGCTCATTCTCATAGAAAGACGTGGAAAACTAGATTTTTATGAAAAATCATATTTGCCAGCATTGAAATTTCGTAAAATTTACACAAAATAGAGTTAGTGGACTAATATTTCAAATTAGTTGCCAAAAGTGTGTCGCCGGCAATAATTTTGGGTTTATTCTGGTTTGTCATAATATATGAGACTTTCAAACAGCTGTGCAATAAGGATTAATACCAAGTACCAAATTTGGCAAAGGTCACGGATACGGACGTGTATCCGTAATACGCATGCTTTGATACCAGTAAGTGACGGGTACTGGCTGAGATACACGTAAGTGAAAAACGGTTATCATTCTGAACCACGCTCAAGTGGGAAATGCTGCCCGCTTTATTTTGAAAGTTGATTACAGAGTGATTTTTTGATAGTGAACGCCGATAATTCAAAAAAGCTGTCCAAAGAGCTTTCCCGGAAAAGCATTTTGGTCATTTTGGGGACTTAAAAATATTTCAGATGAATTTCTGATGTAAGATTGTAATTAGAAATGGTAAAAAAGGTCAATCTCAATTTGTACAGGGGTCAACATTAAAAGTTAATCTGATTATATTTAAAATACATGCAAATTATTGCTTGAGGAAAGAGGACTCCCAACAAGTATAGTTTTGATTTTGTTACATGTTTACTTACCGAGATACAGGTCAAAGAAGGTCAATGCCAATTGGATTATGTTGCTCTTGACATATTTTGTCGCATAACATGAGAACTCGCATTGCAGATACTACAAACTTTTCCTTATTTTGACACATTTACCAAAATTGGAGCAACTTCTGATTTTGACCCTTGTACAAATGGAAATTGACCCTTTTTTTATCATTTTAGCCATTTTTACTCCAAAAACCAATGGTCATAGATGGTACAAACTATATATTTTTGGAATCCTTATGACTAGACGGACAATATGGAAGACATTTCATGATTGGAGCATTTTAAAAGTTTGACCCCCCGTGTAACCTTAAATTGGCCCCTATTGGAAAAGTGACACCATAATTTGAGAGTACTAACTCCCTAGTATTGATATAGAGGGTCCATACTAACTACCAAATGTGTCAACCCTTTTCTGTAGTGGGTGGTAAACGATGGTGTTTGACCTGGGTCCCTGCTCCTGCTCTATAAGTAAAGTTTGGTTGTTACTTTCGGTTGTTATTTTTAACAATGTACCATTGTCTTTCTGAAAACACTATTAGAATGCAACCACAGTGCTATGTTGAGATGATGGAAGGTGTTGTTTGTTTAAAAGTTTTGGAGACACTACTATAGATTGGGCATTTTCAAGCTATTTTAAATTTTTTTTCGTAGAAATTGAATTTAACCATGCTATACTATGACTTAATATCTTCATCTTTATTTTTTCCATAAATACACACACACACACACACACACGAAATATACAAGGCATACTAAATGAATACACATAACAAAACGAGGCAATGTGTAGATGAAGTAATCGAAAGGCCAATAAGGCCAGCTGTGACTACACCTGCACCCTAAAACAAGATAACACATCCACATATAAACATATACTATCAGACAAGTTATGCACAAAGACGTTTCCAAACATTATTAGAAGAAATAAGTAATGATTTATATTGTTTCCGAAGATGTTCGATTGATTTTGATTTTTTATTTTGTCACTGAGGGAGTTCCATAAAATTGGACTAGTTGTTGTAATTGCTTTGTCGCTAAATACCATTTTGGTGTTGATGTACATTTAAAATAATCTGACCAGATTTCTAATTTACCCCCAGTACTAATCACCCCCTTATTTTACAATGTACCCCTACAGCGATTTCCTGACTTTAGGTAAGGGGTTCTGGGGCCTTAAAGACTCTGTTGCAATTAGTTCCAAGTGAAATTTTACTTTTCTTAGGCTACTGGTTTGAGTCTTTATTCTTTACGTCGATAGAACCTTTAATTTTTAAGGAACTAAATTTGATTTTGTTGTGGTTGCTTTGAATTTTCAAGGAATTTTTTTTGCGCCTTTGTCGCCACAATGGCATCGCCATAGACACTTGGGTTTAGATTAGATTTGGGTTTGGAAAGACTAGTTTTGAAAGCAAGATCATAGAAGAGGTGGAACTGTTGTTGGGAGATTTGAAGGTATGTCTAGATATGGGTTCAAAATGCACCCAATTACGACTGTTAAACCAGTTTAAGTATATATATTAGAATAATAAAAGACGGTTAAAGTTAATATCATATTTCTTATGGCACACGACATTAATTTTTTCCCGATATCGAGATTTCGGAATGGTTGTATTCGAAGTACTTTAAAGTGGTATGGTTGTAAGTGATTTACATATCTGAAAATGACGACATTTTAGATAAAATAAGCCATCCCCATTCTTAAAGGTGTGGGTGTGGGTGTGTGTATGTGTGTGTGTGTGTGTGACCATATTAGGATAAGTTTTTCTTCGTAACAGTAAAGAGAAACATGGACCTTAAAATTCACTAGAGTATATGATAAAAAATATGAATGTTTATGTGACACCAAAATCTAAATTTTGATTCAGTAAAGCGGATGGATGAAGTTGTCGATGGGGTCATCCACCTTTAATATAAAAAAGACATTTTAACAAGCTCTTCTAATCAAGCCCCGGCATCAAGTTGAGATCGGTGACCTTTTTGAGCTAGACATTAACCCTCGTACATCAGAGCTCGTACCTCCACGCAAATGGTATGGGGGACATGATATTTAGGTCATCTCATAAGTTTGAAAATAATGACATTTTCACAATGTTGGAGTTTCAACCACCCCACCCATAACTTTGAGGACGTACCCACACGCCGCCCTCAAATTTGAATTAATATTTTGTCAAAAGATGTGAAATATAGTTAGGGACGAATTCAATACTCAACTGGCGGGCGGTTTCCGGTTTTGCCCGGTTCCGCATTAATTCATTGAGTTTGTTGAATTACTTAATCGGATTAAAGGATTCAGAAGATTGAGCGGATTAAATGTACTTAATGGACATTAACAACGCTATTTTGCTGGAGTCAATGTAGAATACTCATTAGTCACTAATATTCAGGGAAGAAAATTGATATGACATTTTATTCATTTTGAAGAAAATGCGCAACTTTTAGACTTGACATCACACAGTATTGAAAGGTATGATATCTACTGTTTATTTATACAGAACTCAGTTCGCTTATATGCGTTACCAAAATGGCCTACGTACGGAAAATATTATTATATAGTGCAGAGACCTGGAAAACAAACAAACCAATTGAGTCCAATTTAGTAGGTGGCCACAAACCATGTCGAACAAAGATATAGAAAATAAAACAACAACTATCGAAGAGAATAACAAGCAAAGGTTAGCAAAGGTCATCTTTTTGCTGATTTTTCGTTAAAAATAGAGAAAATTTGACAGGAAAGTCCACTTTTTGGTGGTGAGATGTTTAGAAAGGTCCACTTTTAAAAATAAAGATCCACTTTATCGAAGTCTCGAACTCTCTTAAATAATTCCTGCGTCCTGGTCTACTATATCATTTGTTATTTTACCTGTTATATATAGGAGCTACAAGGTCATCCGCAATTCCTACTTTCGGCAATATCAGTATGTATATCGAATATCATGTGCGACATCACCTTGGGAACCCGTTTTCAACACACCGATAGAAAGTTCCAACACTTGATACATATTGTAAACGATGTAACCACATTTCTTTCGACACCCGCTGCCTTCATTCTAAATGCTTTTCCTGTTGCAAGACCTTTCATGCGAAAAAGCATCAAATACTTAAAGAGTAGCGAGGAAGATTTGATGCATTTTATTTCTAGAGAAGTCGATGATCACCTGGCCACATTCGAAATTGGTCATGCTCCGCGCGATTTTATTGAATGTTATCTGGTAAAGATGAAAGACGAGCCAGAGGTTTTCACCATGGATCGATTGCATATTATCTTAAGTGAGCTGTTTGGCGCAGGAACAGAAACAACAGCGACGACGTTGACCTGGGGTATATTGTATATGGTTGTCCATCCCGATATACAAGAGAAAGTACACAAAGAACTTATTAAGGTAATTGTATTCGCATGCAGAATATTTATGTTTGGATCCAAATTTTAAGTGTATCATATAGTAAGAGTCCCTTACAAGAAGTTGTACTAGCTCGAACGTTTTAAGTCAGTGTATTGGTGTGATTATCCCAGTCTAGCCTGAGATTGCCAGTTCTGAACTCGTAGAAGTAAGAAGCGCCTTCAAAACTCTATAGCCGGTTGACCGACAGATCAAAAGTAGTTTTGAGTGGTAATCAAAGGGAAACCACAATAGCGGAAACGCGGGGAAACGAAAAGGCCTGCGAAAAGGGCATGAAAACTTGGGTTAATATCCAAGATCTTTAACTTAAAGGATTATCAGTGATTTGCTAAACCAGAAAATCGAAAATAAAATTATCAAACATTAGCATGTCTGTAACAAGTATGGCTATTCTAATATACCCTAAAGTGCTAAGACTGAAAGCAACCTAATAAGGACAGAATCGGATATTTTAGTCATTAATATCCGTAAAGACACTACAACAAGTAAGTGAATGGAGATTCATATCTTTGAACACTGCCGATTTCTTTCTTTTCAGTCAATTTTGCAGTTGCAAAAATAACTTATGGGATTTCTGCAGATTTATCCTTCTCTCTTAAGCTATTCCTGCAAATTTTAAATATTTTGACTCTCTCACACTGATTCTGAATTTTACTTCAGATTGTCACTTGCACTGTAGCAACTTATTGAAATGGATATGTACATGCACAAGCTCAGATTTTTTGACAACCCGTTTAGTAGGGTTATGAACGAGAATCACATTCTAGAAGTTTTGGGTGTCCCTAAAAACATCGAAAGTACTGATTTTTGCCCTGATGTAAAGCTTCCATAAAAAATAACCCCATCTGAAAGGATTAAGCTGAGAAATGTTTCTTTGTTACAAAAATTGTGAAAATTCTAATTTCGTATAGGAGCAAATACGAAATTCAGCCTATGTTTTATATTGAAATTTAAGCAAATCAAAATCACTCTTTTTCTCTCTTTTAAGACATTTCTGTACCCAAATACAAGGTAAGCAATCTATTGAGTGTCTAATCTATATGAATTTACTATTATTACGCAATATTTGGGTGCTTCAAAATCGTTGCACCTTTAATAGGGCTGTACCTGTTTAACTAAAGGTCGGAACCTAGACAAACTATACTTTTTTAATCCTTATAATGAGACAAATACATTGGTGTACATTTAAACACAATTTGACATGATTTCAAATTTACCCCTTATTTACAAAGTTCCCCACATTTCCCAGAGGTTGGACCCAAAAGTTCTGATTCAGCACCCTTCAAACTATAGAAAATTATCTTCAAACCTTCCCCAAACTTCTAGAATGGGATTCTGATTTGTAACCCTACTAGTTGTTGCTTTGCTCGGATTCTAAATGAACAGTGTAATATGGATTACTCCAACTTGGCGGTAATGTAAGCGTGTGATTTTCTAGTAAACTATAACTGTGAACGGTAATACTCAACAGTGTGCATGCATCAATGAAGGATTTTGTAATAAGATTCGGGGATCCTCTATCCTAATACAACGACAACGCTGGAAACACCAAATTTCTGTCTGCCCATTATGAAATAGCAGACTCTCATGAAAATGATCCTAATTTGACTTAACTTGAACTGAAGGAACCCGCTAATTGTTGAGCTTTGACATGTACATGCCGCTATTGCCCGGTTATTTCATATTGGAATAACGTTTGCAATGGCCGTTGAATTCATATCGGGATCAGATATTTCTCTTATTACAAAATTCCTTCTAATGCGACACACAGAAAAGTTTGAGCTCTGCCATTCACAGGTATAGTTTACTCACCGATTTTCAATGCAACTGTGCAAAACATTTTTTTAAATTGAGGCTCTCTTCCAAAAGTATGTGCTATCATTGCTTTAACTTTATTCGTTCTTATTATCTGATTATGGTAAATATGATGAAATATTTTATATTGACTTTTATTATGAAATGATTTTAGCTGAAAGTGTGACAATTTGCACCATGTTGAATTAATGAGCAAGGATTTGTAATGTTTAATCAAAGGCAGATATAAAAAATACTTGGATGTAAAAATATAAGTTTTCATTATAATGTATCCAGGTTGTTGGCGCTGGTCGTCTGCCTTCCCTAGAGGATCGTGAACATCTTCCGTATACTTCAGCTGTAATACTGGAGATACATCGTATGGCAAGTGTTGTTCCTGTAACAACAAGATGTACAACTACTGATACATCATTGGATGGCTTTGATATTCCCAAAGGGACAAATGTTATATGCAACTTATGGTAAGTGTGGTTTGCAAGAATTAAAGATAATAATTTTGTAGAATTTTCTCATGTTGGAACTCATGTGTAGGATGCGCTAAGTGATTCGCTCTTGCTGCACATAAACCACGGAAGAATTTGAATACATTATGGATTTCTAGTACCCACGCCATTTACGTGTCGTCTTGGCACACAGCGCCGCCCATTGTTAAATTACGGTCAGAAAGTAATTTGAGCCATGCGACCTTGGCAAATCTTCACTGCGCTAGGGAGTTCACAAGTTTTCGATGGTAACATGCCCAGTGGCGGTAGACGTTTCATATAGAAGTCCCATTGATGCAAATGAGGTATTGCCATTCATTCCGTCAAGCGCTACTGCACAACGCCATACAGCGCGTGGCGGAATCAATTGTAATACCTGATTTGCATCAATGGGACTTCTATATGAAACGTCTACCCAAGTGGCTGACACGTACACAACAACTTGTTAACATATTCGGACCCGGTCAAATAGCGTTGATTCAGATTTTTTGTACACTAGATATTGCGCAAAATACTTGGCCTATCGTAACGATTTACGCACCAAAATATTCCTAACTAAATTGTCTAGTTAGGTGACTAGTTTATAATATAGGTTTTTTATTTGGAAAAAGACGAAAAAACGTAAAAAATACGTGAACAATTCTTAACTTATCAGCTGGCTCAATTTTCGATTGCTGCTGTGAAGTCATGCCACACGCCAGGCTTACAAAAACTAGTGAGCTAAGGGGTCTTTTTTGTCAGGAACCCATTTCTAACATCCGATCGACCACCTGATTCGTCGTTTTCGCGATATCCAAGGTACCGCGAAACCGTTTTTTTTTTCATTCCTTGTTCAGCTAATCGCAGAGCCTTTAATACAGCGTCTGGCTGCTAGGGAGTCCATGACGTAGCGCATGTCTAAGAATAGCCGGCCAATTAGCGATGCGGAAACGGAATCGGTGGCGCTGTGTCCCAGCAGTGCAGATGCTATGGGAGCGTAAATGGTGTGTACCATAAGATTGTCGAAGTTTTGATATATAGGAGGATAAATGAGGTGACATCAATTTTTACAAACACAAGTTAGCACCTGTTGGGCATGGGATCAAAGGAAAAATTGTTCATTTTGATTACATACTTCGCAGAAGTAAACCATTTTTCCACTATAAATAATAGTACATATTATAATTACCATTTATTGGGTATGGCAATTGTAAAGGTTGCACATTTTCATGAAAATGAATAAAATGTCATCTCAATTTCTTTTCTGAATATCAGTGATAAAGGGACATACACTATGCTGCATTGACTCAAGCAAATAATGGCGTTATTGATAAGTAAATCCACCTGGTATAGACCGTATTCAATATGACGTCAGCCACCAGACATGTTGGTGGACAAGATGCATACATTCCAGGACTACAATACATTAAGCTGTCAATCGATGCATGTTTAGCGATTGCGCAGGGATCATGGACAGGTGAATGTATTGTAGTACTGGAATGCGTCTATCTTGTCCACCAACATGGCTGGCTATCGAATACGGTCTATTCAGCGGACAAAGCACTTCAGATTCCCCTTTGTTTATTTGGAACTGCAGAGCCATTGTTACTGTCCATGCAGCTGAAAAGATGTCAGGCGTTATAGACTCATTATCCCCGCCCAGTTTAGGGTACACGTTTCACATAGAAGCCCCAAGTACCCAAATGAGGTATTGCCATTGATTCCGTCATGATCTGTACGATGTTGTTAGGTAGCGCAGGACGGAATCAATGGCAATACCTCATTTGTATACTTGGGACTTCTATATGAAATGTCTGCCCAGTTTGGATTGAGCTGGCCTCGTTCGCGATTAAAATAAACTGAGGTTCTACTGTGAGTTCAATAATTTTGACTGTATATTTCATCATTTATTGAAAAAAGAAACTAATGTGAACAAAACTCATGGTGGATATGTCGCTTGGTAAGCTGTGACCTAACATCTTTGTGCAGAACCAAGATCCATAACTTATTGCTGGACCTCATTTCTATTCAATTTACCACAATGTATTTAGAAAAAATACAAAAGAAAGGGGTCTAGCGACTTATGCTAACAACATGGTAAATTGAATAGAAATGGGGTTACGCAGCAAGTTACTGTAAGTTAAGTTTTATTTCTGCACAAAGATGTTAGGTCCAATCTGCCAAACAACTTTCTTTCATGATTTTTTGTTAGTCTTTGTTCCTTATCGGAAAAATTATGAAATAAAACGGTCAAAGTTATTGAACGCACAGTAGAAGCCTAAGGTTATTTATTCGTGAAGAGGACAAGTTGATTCTTGTGCTTTGCGTCTTGAAAAAAAAGAGCTCAATATTAAGCGGGTGACGAGAACCTGAAATCTCTTTCAACTTATGGGTAATAACACAAGGGCTCTCTACTTCCAGATAAAAAGTGCTTTATCCTCTCCCTACCGAGCGGATTTACGGGATATCAACAGTGCTATGATTTGCTCGAGGCAATGCCAGCTGAATAGCATCTACTATAGTAGATTCAACCATCGTGTCACCTCTAGTACTTTTCCGAAGGTATGGCATTGAATGAGGAGGATGTGCATTGGATGGAATTTAAAATTCTACGCTAAATCTATTGAAACATGTAGTCCGCTAGCAGAGAAAAAATCAATTAGTACTAAAAAAATCATTCAAGTCAAACGTTACCAACATGTCAGTAAATCTCAAAACATTCTGACTAATCGTATTGTGCTTCATAGTATCAATGTAACAGGTGAGTTGACCGTTGCTCACTTTTGAGGCTTGAGTGCCAGTGTTTTGGATACTAGGGAACAAAATTGCCCTTGTATTCCTTCTGTATACATGAAAGGAGAGATTTCTTAGTTCGTTCATAAAGCAGGTGAATCGAGCCACATATTCTGCCTTCCCTCCCAACTAATGGGACGCCTGTCCAAAACTTTTCCTGCGGTGACACGATGGGTTGGAATCTGAACGCTACTATAGTCACTGATATTTAGGAAACTAAATAATGATGGGATCCTTTTAATGCATTTTCAATCAAATGTGCAACTTTTGGCACTTAACATATCCCAGAGTATTGAAAGGTAGAATTAGAAAATAATAACCGCGCAGAAATCAGTTACTTCGCCGATAGACGTAACCAATGTCCTTGTGCAAGCATCTTTCTTTTTTGATCGCATGGAGTATTGGTCTACTGACATGTAAAAGCTGCGAAGAATATGGTCATACAGTTTTGCATTCAATAGCCTTATCACGCTGATTATTAAGCGCGAACTTTAGGGGGGTATGGGGTCTGAAGCAGTGAACTTTGAAATGATTTTTCTTAATTTTCCTAATAGTGTATCTACAGGTTATATATCATATGTAGCCATGTCACAAAGTTTTAAAAATCCATGACAATTTTTGCTCTGGTTGCCATGGTAACCACGTAAGGCCTCTGATTGGCTAAACACTAGAACGTATGGGAAACTAAATAAACCAACGCTACTGGGGCGAAACTTGGGTGACATATGCAGGAGTTAAAATACGCAGGAACCATGACAGAAATTTTTAATACGTTGCCATGGCAACCGGCAATCGACCAATCGCATAATTTCATGGCGTAATTTGAATTTGGAACACAATTTTGAAAATCGGCCTTCCCAATGGTTCACGGCTGTATTTGCTTAATAGGTGCTGCAAATTCAGTTCTAGCATGTTAGCGTTCTCTAGTTACGTTCGTTCTCGTTTTGGATGTTTGGTATTTTAACGAAACGAGTTATAGGCCTCGAAACATTTAGACAAAATTGGGGCGCTTTTGATGTGAAATATGAATGATTTTTTAAATTTAATTTTATACTGAATTATCATAATTATTAATGAGAGAATCATCGAAATAGGTGCTTCCATGTCCTGTATTCATTTTTAAAATAATTTTCTTAAATATCGCAGGGTGAGGAAACAATAAAATACATAAAACCTTACCCGGTGACATTTAATTACTTTAAATTATGGAAAGGATAATATGAGTATGTTATTTATTCACTTAGCCAAAATAAATGTGTTAATAGTCATAAATAAATCTTTAAAAATATCGTAATATAACCCCTTGAAATTTTTCACATGATAAAATATAGGCAAATTTGCGTAACACTACTTCACTTCTCAGCTATATCGGGACCAGAATGTCCAATTGCGATCGAATAAAAAGCATTTTGTAGATTACAATCTACACAATTTAGCCATTGCATTACTCATTTTCTGGATTAGAACAATTTTTTTATCATATTCAGACCCCATACCCCCCCCCCCCCCTTAAAGGCTCAACCATGCCGGTGCTGCGCATACTGGCGGGCAGGCTTTGTTCGTTGCCCGGCGGTGAAGTCACATGTCACACTCATCTATAATTATTCATTTATATGGATTAAAACAATTTCAATTAGGTCAGTTAACTTTGCCAGAGTTGTGGTCATGAACCAGACGAGTTTAATCCAGGCCGATACCTCAAAGCTGAGGGTGGACTAGACAAACCCCCCACCTAATGCCATTGGGATGGTAAGTCGTTAATGGATTTTCCACGGTTCAATAGAGTAAATCTACTTTGCGCAATATTGCTGAAAGTAATTGATCAGGATGCCTAGGTTAATTAAGAATACGCGGTGCCAACACTGGCCACCTTGAGCAATTTTGTTTGGAATATCAATTTGATCCTAAGTCCAAGGACTAAAAGGCCAATGGTGACGTAGCTGTATAATGGCTATTAGCGATGTTAAGATCCAAAAGTTAAAAAAATGTTTCATTAACTTATTGAATTCATTTACAACATTTTTATGTGACCTGTAACCTCAGAAACTCAAGTTCTTCAAGAGTGACAAGGTGATATCCGGTAAATTCTTTCACTATACACGTCAATGTCGATATAATTTTAAATAAAATAAAATTACATCATACCCACATCCACCGCTCTCTTCAATTCCATCCGACTATGTTTCAAATACTGTAGGATTACGCGTATGATCGACATGTTAATCCGCGGACCACTGAAATTCATCCCTTCAAATGCACTAGTCGATGGAAGTCAAAAGGCCATGTCTTCTCAGGTCTTTATAACTGATATAACAGGATAATAGTAGATTTCAAAATAAGTGAGACCTCATTAAAATGTTTTAGGTCTTTCCATTCACCGTGAGAGGTAAGAGGAATTATTTTAATAAAGTAATGTTGCTAGTAAATGTTGAACTAAAATACATGGTTTCACATCTAAGATAGCTTGGGTGTGTTAATTGAAGTATCAGGATGAAAACACCAACATTTGTTTTCATTAAACGTTGTTATTTGAACATAACTTACCTTTGACCCTGCAAAATATCATTCCTTATCACAGCATTGGAGAATAATGCATTCTTATATCAATGCACATATATATATATATATATAACTAAGTTGTTATTTGGCTATGAAAATGATTCAAACTTGTATAAGAGATTAGAGCAAAGCGGATTTGACATCCCGGCCAACCATGGCATAAGTCCTTCTATCATTAACAGACCATTGTAGAACTGAATGCATTAGTTTCTAGTAAGCCGATTATGTAAAGTAACTTTCTAGCATGGACACAATAATGTTTTTAAAGAGACGCCGGCACATTTGAAAAATAGTGTGCCCTCTAGATTTTTCGAAATTGATATTTTTGCATGGTTATAAAGCTTTTATATAACTTAGCCGTCACCTGAAATTACTAAGCCCAAATCAACGCGCTTATGGGTAAACAGAACGATTTTATAATTAATGTCAGCGACATCAATTCAGCAGACGAGCGGAAATGGCGTTTAACACAAGAAAACTCACGTAGCATGACCGATTGTTTGACCGATCTGTGACCTTTGTGGTTTTAATAACAATGAGTCATGTAATAGACACATTTGTTGATTAAAGTTACGACAAACTTAAAAAATACCTGGATGTTTTAGCCTCTTATTAATGTCCCTATCTACTTTTAGGTATGGTATTTTATGTGTAAAATATATTAATATATTCTTCCAATGGCCTAGACTAGAAATTTCACATTTTCTGAAAATGTACCAGTGCCGCTTAAATGGCAACAAAGGCCTAGTCTCTGCATGGCTGGGGATGAAACCCCATATCAATATCACCCCATCGAAATATGCAAGAAGTCTCACTTTATTTTAAATGTGCTATACAACAGGTGTGAGATTTTTTTATATCCCGTATCAGAGCGTCTGAGGCCTATGTAGTTTCCATACACTGTACGGAATAAAACGGCGCGACCTTGAAGAAAACAGGTGATGTGTGGCGTAAAATTTTAAAGAGTTCTGCGGGCCTATACCATTAGGACTATCTAGCTCTTTACACCGGCAACCGTCGTAGTTTTGTTTTTTCTAGCGAATGCATCCAAATGCTATACTGCATGAAATACACGAGTCATATTAGGTTCAAAGTGTGAAAGGACTATTCTATTTTTTTTTAGGTAAGAGTATCTTGCATTTAACATATTGTAGGTTCGAATCGGTCAGGCACATACTTTTTTTCAACCATGTAGACCCATTCCCCTGGAAAGAGATAAATAATACTTTAAGGAGCACGGACATATTTCCAGCAAAATACAAACCCTTTAAAATAGATGAAATAAAAAATGAATAGAATGGGACTTGTTCCAGGCGCTAAAACAGTTACATACAGAGGAATATTTTAATAGCCACCTTGAAGGGCTTTCGTTTCAGATGGTAATTTCCAGCTTTTCCTTCATTTTAATAGTTTTAAAAATTTATCTACCGGTAGTAAAACCGAGAACCTTTAAGCAATGGTAACATAAATGAGACAGCCATGACCCAGTCTGAACGGTTTACAGGGAAATTTACTCAATGCAGATGTGTATTTTCTTGTGTTTCAGTTGTACAATTCAAGGCATTGGAATAAATCCACCCCGGAATAGTTACTACTTGATTTACACACAAAGAAACAATTTCAGGCTTATTCATTTCAGGGTCAACTCAACACAGTGCACACGTAAAAGCAACGGTGCAAAAACCTCAGTTTTTACCAAAATTGAGGGCTCTATTTATGTTAACCAAATTGTTGGGAAAATATGATTTTATTGGCATTAGATAAGAGTGCTCAACCTTTTGTCTTTCACAGCAATAGTTCAATTGTAAGCAACAATTGAAACTGTTAGTAGTTCCTTATTTCAACTGCGATTTGAAACATTATTGTTGCATTTTTTTCTACAGGTCGACGTGTATGTATGGGTGAATCATTAGCTAAGATGGAAGTATTTCTCTTCTTTTCCAGTCTGATGCACCGCTTCAATTTTAAACTACCAGATGGGGCTGAGACGCCCTCTCTTGATGGGGATTTCGGGCTTACTCGAACTCCTAAACCCTTTGAGGTCGTATTCACGCAGTATGCGTAAAGCGGTAGTGGGACACTTTTATAAAGTTGTATCTTTTGTATGTTTTCTGGGTCAAGAAGTTCAATAAAACTAGTCTCAAAACTGTAGGATGAATATTAAAGTGGTGTTTATTTGCATTTGTCACTTTTTTTCCAAGATATCCCAATATTTTAAATACAAGTACCCAAGAGTGTGAACTTCCTAACTGCGCTTTATGGCCCCTATGAACGAAAACCCCAAAACATTGACTACTATGTGTGCACGTGACCATGACCATTTAATTGTTCGAAATTCGGGGCTATTTTACTCTTGACATATCTGAAACAAACAAATAATACTTTCTATTAAAGTAATACAGGCCTAAATATTAAAATTCCCATGCAATTCCTGATATGTTTTGGGTGAATACATATAGAATAGTCAAGGTGTCACATTTTGGGGGTCACATTGGTAGGTAATGAATAACATGACTCGCGACTGATCTGACAGTTTTGAGAATATTGCTGTTGAAATCCTTGATAAAACATCCACTTTGTCACCAAAATCGTCATCCTAGGTGCTGTATAGCATAAGGTATAAAGGATTTTACCTTTTATGTTGACCATTTTGGAAAATAGTGACGTATGGAAACTTCCATTACTTTTATATTCATCTGCCAGTTTGTAAATAGTTTTAATGAACTCCTTGACCCAGAATTTTTTTTTAATTTCACAACCACAATCATCTCCATAGGCTATATAATAAGAATTGTAAGGTTTGTGTCAATAAAATGTCAGCCATCTTGGAAAATATCGGTACATGCAACATTTTATAGTTTGGGAATAATTTTATTGAACTCCTTGATCTAGAAAAAACATTTTTACACCATAATTGTCTTAGGTGTTTTTGGCTTTAAGATGGTTTCCATTTTTGGAAAATGGCGTCGTATGCAAATTGCCACCACTTTTAATTTTGACATCCCCCGTTTTCATGAACTCCACATCCCTACGGTCACTTTTAGTTATTATGAGAAATGTTATTATTCCGGCCCCGGTGTCATATATTACAGTGTCCGTGTGACTGAGTGCCCTACCACCCATTTGTCTATTGTGTTCTTACTTGAGGGCTGTATGCATCATTTGTTCAGCAAATGTACTCAAATGGCTCGTCTACAAGGTTACGGTTTATTCCGTACATGTTGCTATGGTAGTAGGACACTCTCTCGGGGGGGGGGACCACTCAGTTCTTTACACCGGTACCACTCTCCTAAACAGGTTGGTCCTGCAGCACTAAAACGAGCTACATGCTGAATTGAACACAGTGTGATAGAAAACATTCCATTCTTTGTCCATGTCAAGTCGGAAGTGATCTGCATATGTAGAAATAGCTTTTTCCTCAATTTATCTTCAATTTGCCTAATTTTGGTTGAAAGACGTATATTTCATTTTGGATAATAACACAGACATTCCTGGTTAAGAATGTTTGAATTTGATACATTTTCAAGTATACACCAAGTATTAAAAACATATTCCCACCAACATGTTCTTCCATTTGCTCAACATATCCCAAACATTCTCTCTTCCTTCATTCCTTCTTTCATTCCACCTCTCTTTCTTCTACCCTCCGCTTTATACTCTATCCAATATAATTTCCCCCTTTTATTAAAGCAATATTAGCACATTTTTTTGAAGAGCGCCCCCAATTTTTCACAAAATTTGAGATTTTTACACGGTTGCATTGGTAACTGGCTAGTAAACCATACTTGTGAATGGTTAAGCTCGAAAATGTCTGGGTCTCACAAACGAAGGAATTTTGTAATTAGAACAATTATATATATTTCATCATGGACGGACATAAACGGACATAAACGTAGCATTTCCAGCTCTGCCGTTAAGTCCAATCTGTAATCCAAATTCTAACTACAAAATCGCTTAATTTATGATAAATACGCATTTTTTAGCATTCTCGTTCGCAGGTATAGTTTCCTAGACAATCACCAACGTAACTCTGCCAAAATATCAAATTTTGAAAATTGGGGACGCTCTTCAAAAAATGTGCCATTATTGCTTTAACCCTCGTCTTACTAAGGGGGTATAACCCTCTCCCATAGTGAACTTTGCCAAAATGCCAAAAACTTTCGTAAAAAGCTTCTAGGTGATCATTCCCTCATCCTTTCTGGTCATTTTAGCGAAAAAAGTGAAGGTAGCACCTTCACCGGGGTTAGGGTATGCCGTCGAAGTCGAAGGGTGGGGGTGGTTACCACTCAAGCATATTTTATGGTACCTTTTTGAAAATATTATGTACGGTATGGCTCTAAAACGTTATGTGTATGTACAACTGGTCAATTGGCATCATTTAGAGCTGAAAACCGCATGAAAACCCGATATTCCTATCTTTTTAGCGCAAAATTGATTTTCGCTTTTTGTGGAAAATGCCAATTTTGCCGACTTAATTTATAACGGCATCGTGACGCCATACTAGGTATGTGGTATCAGACCACATCTATCCAATGGTATCCATATCCATACCCAACCGTCGCAGCTTTGGCTATGGCTAGACGCCTCTTGAACTCAGTTGTGCAGCCCCCTCTGGTAGTGAAAAGCGACCCGAGAAAGTTGAACTGTGTGACTTGTTTTATTTCATCACCGTCAACAACTATTAGGTCTTCATTGCCATTACCACCAACAGTCATGATCTTAGTCTTGCTCACATTCAGTCGTAGACCCAAGACTTCGCTTTCACTTTTAACTTTGAGAAGCAGCTCTTCCAATTCACATGCATCGGTAGTAGCACCGTTAATGTGGCTTCTGATATTCGACGAAACGAAACAGGCTCAGTGCACCCATTGGATTACACGCTTTATTCCGTCATATTGTAATCCAATGGGTGCACTGAGTGTGTTTCGTATCGTTTCGTCGAATATAGTACGCCGAGTGTTTATGCAGAGAAAGATTATTTTAATGATTATTAACCGATAACATTCTTGATACAAATCAGAAGAGCAATAACCACTTCTGAATTTTAGTACCAGCACAAATCAGACGTTGGACGATTTTTTCATTATTTTTTATTCAATCTAATAATAGCCATTTAATATCAACTAACCACCGATTTTATTAATGCACAACATCGTGCGCGTTTGTTTCCTATTATCATATATCATCTATTAATATTGATAGATATATATTAGTATACAATTTGATAATGGCGACGTGAAAGAGCCTCCAAAGAACAACTAAAGGGACTAAAGAGACTTAAGTTTATTACAGGTACAATAATTATAGATCTACATTAGACCAAATGTTTTAAAGCAGAGAACGTTTTGTCATATCAAAATGATCAAATGCAAGGCAAGCATGTATATAAGAAGCTGAAAGACAATGAAAATGGCAACTTAAGAATGCAAACGAAACAATAGTCATAAAAGCAAAATTTTCGTAAATCAATCAAACGCACGCAATATCTTTACAGAGCATATCTCAGGAAAAAATACGTGTTGCAACTTGGAAAAACTAAGAACCAGATGGACATATCTAAACGCCTTTTAACTCCATATGAAGTATTTACCCCTTTTAATTTATCCCCTATCTCAAAATACTCAAGGATGACTGAGTGACATCATCAAGATTTAGAATCAACAGGTCAATACCATAATTTCAAACTATCGAGCCGCCTTGAAATCACCAATACATGCAAAATTTAAGGAAAAATCTGTTTTGTGTAAATCCATTACCTAACACACTATATCATACGATTCATACGAGTTTATTTCAGCAAATATAAAGACAAAAATGGATAAAAACGGATAAAATGTCAATTATTATTAACAAACGGAATATATTATACAACACATACAAATATTTCTGTCATCTGATTGGTGGATACTCTATCATGTGACATATTTGAGACTAGTGCCCAAAAATTTAGCAGGAGGGGAAAAAAGTTCCCATAAAAAGCTACTATTTCCTCCATCACAGGGAAATAGTTCGTTTTTATGGGAACTTTTTCCCTGCATTGATATCTTGCATCGCCCGTACCTCACGGTGATTGACCAGACCTTTGACAGTGACACTGCATCGATCATATCTTCTGCTTGGTATTTGCGTGTTTACATTTTACCGCTGGGCAATTTCCGTTGAAATTTTGACTCAAAATGGAGAAATCTCGATGTTGTAGATAGTGCATACCGTAAAATAAATCATATATCTAGAGCAGTTCGAGAAATTTGTGGGAGAGAGCCGCGATTGGATTGAACCATGACTAGAGTAAGGCTTGAGAGTTGCGGTGGAAGCTGATATCGACAAGACTTGGCAAGTTTTTCAAATGACAGAATATTTTTATATGTTATATAAAAGACATATTGTCTGCTCTATATTCGCGAAATGGTGCAAAATACCTCCCCTCAGGCCTCGGTGACTGGAGACCGTGGGCCTACTATATATTTGTATACTGTAATATCTTTATTGAACTTAGTATAGTGTACTAAATCAATCAAAATTCATATGGATTAAATATATATTAGATGTTCACAACGAAAGAAACAAAACTGATGCATGAAAAAGATTCTAAAACGAAAGTAGAACAGGATACCAAAGAAGGCAGACAAAGGTGTGATTTGACGGAAGATGGACGTGATTTAATTGCCGAGTAATTTGATTGTTTAAAATGTCTTAGAAAGAGTAGTTTACTAGATTCCAATGCTGTTTGAACCAGCCCCCATTTACATGCAGATAATCAAAGAACAAAAGAGGGCCAGGTCTGTTGTACAGTTGGGTACAAATCAATGATTAAAATTGTAACCCTTTCTTACCTAAACACATCCTAAAAAGTAACTCCCCACACCTGAAATTTGTCAAGTTCAAACGATACACTGTATTATACATTATGGGATATAGTTGGAAGCGGTGTTTATTTACGTGTATTTTGAAACCTCATTTGTGGCGAACGGCTGAGTTTTGTTGAGGTTTTGCCCACTTGGCCAAACCCACCCCAGGATTTAAGTTGAAATTGCTCGTGCAAACATTATCTGTCGTCAGGGCCCTTTCTTTGACCACAATACGAATGCCCGACACTCGACAGTATTAATGTAAAACAATGCCGCTAGGCGGTAGCCTTGCTGTGTATTGCCCAATCAGCTCCAAGGAAAGTTACGGAAGATTTACCCCGGAAAATAAAGAAAAACAAAACACTCAAAATAAATTCGGAAAGGCGAGGCGCAAGAAACTCCCCATGAGAGGACGCTATATCACGTCCTGGGATCACATCGTATACAGCTGACTCTAGCAAATAAAAATAAAGCGCAACACCTTTCTTACACCAAGAATCTCTCCGCACACTAATACATTTGTTCTCCCCTACCTCAGTTATTGTGCAATCATTTGGGCAGATAAAAACAACTCTAATCTTGATTCTATTTTCCGAATGCAAAACAAGGCTTACCT
>JAMKCH010014520.1:0-63434 GCA_023653785.1 Ophioderma brevispina
TGGACACGATAGAAGAAGAATCCATATAAGCATGGGTTTTCTGTAATCGCCCATTTTCAGAAACCCCGGTACAAGACCAATCTAATTAATTCATGCAAGGGCATGATAGTTATAAGTAACAATTACAGGCAATAGCACTTTAATTCATTTAAACTCATGGAATAACCTTGTATGAAGATCAGGAGAAAGCTTGTTCATGAAGTTGTGGCTCTATATAAAAGGTTTTTTCCCAGAAGTTGTTTTCCAGTTGGAACAACCACAGTATTATGAGATGATGATTATAGTGCTTTTTGAATATGTAGAATAAGTGAAAACAAATTTTGAAGAAAATAAGTTGGAGGCCATGTGCCCTGAGACATTTGAAGTTAAATAAGTATTGGGTGTTCCAACTTATACCGCTAGTCTAACCCATCCAACTCTTTCATCATTCTGTGTTGACCGACAGTCTAATATCTGCAGAAAGTAAGATATGAGCAAGTCTATTTTGTAGGATTTGAAGATCATTACTACTAAAACACTCATTAGAAAGACCAAACAGAACTGCAAGTCGTCAAAATGGAAAGACCAGGGCTTGAGCAAGCTTATTTACAGTCTTACTGGAAAGATTTTTCACTCTATAATAACCCCCTATGCGCTTATATATCTTATAATACAAATATTTACATGTTCATTCCGTGATAAGTTTAGGATCAAATTTACTTCCTAAGTACTTGATAAGCCACTGTAAAAGTAACAATTTGTGCACATCACTGCTTTTAATTTCCAAAGAAGGGCCTAATAGACTTATACTGGGACAGAAGTTCATATCTACACCTATAAGTTTAAAATTAATCCATTCGTTTAAATTGCAATCTTTTTAAAAGTTTTGTCCCTAATACGTCTTTTTTGAATTAATGGGTCTCGTCGTAATTTTACAGTTCAGATTAGCACCTGGAAATCTATACCTATTTAATGACCCCAAATTATGTTATTTTTTAATATGTGATATTTGGTATACATGGCATTGTCTGTCATCTGATAAGGTTAACTGAATTGCTCAAAGTTTTCCATGAATTGTTAAATACTTACACAAGAAAAATATTCAGATTACTTGTTTTAATAAATGTCTCACTGACACTCCCGTGGTGGACAAGGGGGGGGGGGGGCCTAAGGTACCTACAAAATTTTCTAACTAACATGTGGTGGATTATTTTTTTTACAAATGTTACATGAAAATATGTGTGCACTGTATAAAAAATACTTCAATTTAAAGGAAAGGAATTCCAGGAAGCAATTCTGCTTAACATAATACCCGGGGTAAAATTTACAAAACTGTAAAAATTATTTAAGCAAAACCTTAAAAAACAAACAATATTTCGTGAGTTATTACCGAGATTGTGAATGTGTGGAGAATAAAAAGTACTGACGAACACTCTGACTTAAGTAGGCCAATCCACAAATTTTTACAGTGGATATGCTGTAAAAATATACAGTTTGTTGTATATCGATTTCAGTTTGTTGTAAAATGTATACATCAAACTGTAATTACATAAATTTGAATGAAACCAGTAAAGCTGTATTTTACAAAGGTTTTTGTTGGCAGAATTGCTGCCAGGATTTTTCTGTAAAAATTTACAGTTTTTTACTTGGTGAAATTTGAGTACTTAAAGGGATTAGCAGCGATTTGCTAATCCGAAACATCGAAAAAATCATCAAAATTCATATTTTTGTATTTTTTTGTTACTGGTGTGCGAAATTGCGAACATAACCTTCAAGTGGTTTGACTTGAAATCCTGTATTAAGACTGGTGGTATTTTTATCTGATTCTGTAATTTCTCTATACGTTGGCTCATCTAAATTCCGACTCTGGATATCAAAAAAGCCTTTCCCGTTGAATATCACAGATTTTCAACGTTATATTGTGCACCATGATCAATACAGTTTGACCCAAACACAAGCTGATTATCGTTTGTTTATTGTGTACTGATTAACACCACAATCGGCTGTTTAGTGCAGATTTTGAGATACCATCGCTGTGTGTTCTATTTGCGGGAGACGGTATGACAAATTTCCTCATATTGCTTCATTTTTTTCACTATTTTGGGTGGTGTTGTGTTCTTACATTAAAGCAGTTATAATATGGCGAATTGTAACACACTTATCCCCCTGATTTAATACGTTAAAAACGTGGCATTTCCACTTTTTTCGATTTTTTCGCAATTAAAATCGCTGCAATCCCTTTATATCGTACTACTGACAAAATTATTAGTGTATATTAATTTATCGACTTAAAATCCAAATAAAGGCCTTCACTTTTGATTTTGTCATTATAGGGCCTGAACATTGGACAAAATTTGCATTATTTTCCTGTATTTTCAATGCAGCCAAGTCTGTCATTAACACTAATATCATTAAAGTGGGACAATATTAACCATTTTTTTAAGCGATTTGACTTCTAAGTGTGTTTGACGCTTTTGACATTTTTGCCATAGTTCTTTTACTCAAGTTCAAAGGTACAAACAAAATTACATTTTTGTATGTCATATGACCAGAATAATTCGATACCTGTGTTGATAGCCATTCGGCATTTCAGTGCTAATTTGAACTGTAATTAGGATGAGGACCCGTGATTCAAAGACATGTAGGGACAAAACTTTAAAAAGACTGAAATTTTAATGAAATGGATTTCATTTTAATCTATTAGGCCCTATAGATGATTTTTTGTCCATATTAGACTTTCTTTGAATTTAAAGCAGTGATGTGTGCAAATTTATACTTTTACACATAAGAATTGCATTAAAATACACTAAAACATCTATCCAAGATTTTTTTTTATGTATAATATTCCCTTTAACAAGGCGAGTACATAAGAGACTAAGTCTTTCATTTGTATGGTTCCAGGTACATATAAATACTAATTTGAGGGACAAAATTAATAAAAATGACTTGTTTTTGTTTCGTTTCGGGAGGAATTTTAAAAAGTCATACAATTACTTAATGGTAGTACATTAAACGCAAAGTACTTGGTTTTAGGGTAAGCAAGATCAAACCCAATCGCTGTTTAGTTTTGCAAAATCAACCAAGTGTTTTTCTTGCCAAGTTGGAAAATAGGCCTACGCGTTATATGGTAGGCCTATGTTTGGGAGGCCAATGCACTAGCATGATAATCCACTTTGGCATAACAAGTGCTCCCCCCCCACCCCCGTTTACCACAACTGCTGAGCACAGCTCCCTAGCGATGTCCGCAGTGAAAGAGAATCCACAAGTCAGAATTCCCCCCCTGCACCACTGAACTCACATAATTTTAAGGTAACGCACCCCTCTATTAAACAGGTATTTTCACTGCTGAATTTATGAACCCATGCCCCATTCTCACACCTCTGGATCATGTTGGGAGGGTCGCTAGATTCAAAATCTGAATTTCGTCTGCACATAATAAGTAATATTGAGGCCATCTGCGTGATTGTAATCAGTGATTCGACTTTGCATCAGATGGATGACACCCAGTATTTATTTCTGTACAGCAAGCAAGCTTAGTGTACCATTGATTATTAAAATTGTGTGTGTGTACAGCCATTTTGAAATTTCAATGTCAGGCTAACGATTTTTTCTATTTTGAAAGTTGCTTAGTTGAATTTAGCATGCAGGAAAACATATCATTAGACACTAATAATCATTAAAACGAACAAATGTTGACATTTTAGCGAATTTGACCGCTTCTAAAGGTGCGTTGACCTTTGACATTTTTTGGCCATATTTCAAAAAGGCAGAGGTGAACAACTATAACATTGTTGGATTCCTTATGGACCAACGAATAAGTTGATATCCCACTTTGTACAATTTAGGGCATTTTTGAATTTTGACCCCTATTTGCCTTTGAGGACCCCTCCAAAAATGCCCGGGACTTTCAAAGCGGCAGTCCAAGTCAAAAATGTTCAGTATCAATCAGGGAACCCCCACCACTTTCAATCCTTTGTCTCCAGAATTTGGCCACGGGACCTACAGGCCGATCTCTACTATAGCCCCAACTGGTGATTTTTCACAGGCCGTCCCAGGGTTGGGGGGGTGCGGTCGCGCCCCCCCCCCCCCCCCCACTGTTTGCTGATTTTTAGAAGAAAGGACAAAATCTAGATAAAAGGTCCAAAATCTCACTAGGGGCAAATTGAAAAGAAAATCCATTTTTATTTTGGCATAAGATGTTGAAAAGGTCCAAAATATACAATTTTTTTAGGGTTCGGTTCACTTTTTAACAAAAATGTCCACTTTTTCGAAGTCCCCCTCCCCGCACCCCCTTAAAGAATCTGCGTACGGGCCTGATTTTTCATATTATACATATATTCCCGGCATATATGTTATGCACTCTAGGAAATTCTAATAAACTATAAATGAAGCACCTTCTATATAATAGCTTTTTTTTAGAAATGTTTAAAATAACATGTTTCAAATCCAATGGTGACAAAATGACGACTGCGTAAAGCATAATCTAATACCAATACAATATGTTATAACGCATCAGGAAATTTTAATGAAAATATAAATGAAGCAACAACATTATACTTTGAACTTGAGAAACCATATAGCTACCATTTTCCAAGTTTAAAACATCCTTCACCCAATGTGACAATTTTTCATATATTTTTCCTAAATATATGTTGTCTAGGGGGGGTGGGGGGGGGGGCGCTTAGTAGTATAGAGCAAGCTACATATTTTTTTAGACCATGTACATAGATTAAATTTTTCAATTGCAACATAAACATCCATTCTAATAATTACGTTTTGTGAACATTAATATTAATATCCAAAACTTACAATATTTCACAATATCGACTACTCCATATCTAACACCACGTCTACACATGTATCTACACGTATATCTCCATATTGTATATGTTATTCATTAGGAAATTTTGATTAATATATAAATAAATGAAATAACTAGATAAACACTTTTTTGACACAACTATTTTGGTCATTTAGGTTTTGAAAATACGATCTTGCTATAGGCCTATACAAATATATTGGCGTTTTATTCACGTTTTTTATCAAAATTCATACCCCTCAAAAATTAAGTTTATAATAGCTGGGCATCTTGTTTTGATTCAGTAATAGTAAAAATAAAAATTTAAATGGTTAAATTAGTTCTTAATATTCAATATATATATATATATATAATATATATAATATATATATATAATATATATATATATATACTATATATAATATAAATGTCAACAGAGAGAATGAAGTTCACACTGATTTTTTCTTGCAACAACTGCATTTTCAATTTAAATATGGCGATTCAGGTGCAGAGTGTCTCCTTTTCTTACAAAAAAAGGAACATGTAAACAAGCGAAACTGTATTTGCGTTGGTGTTCGTACGGAAACGTTTTCTTACGCCTGATACCAACGGCGTAATCAGTTACGCTGAGAGTGAAATACGCATATAACTTTATACATTTGTAGCTATACATACAATACAAAGTGTTAAATACAAATTAAATACACATGTTATAAGAGCAGGTTTGAATACGAAATAGAAGATTTCCGGAGCGCTAAAACGTTTATTTTTTGTCATCTGCTTTGCATCCCTTGTAAAGGGGTGGCGACGGTGAATTGTGGGCATTGTCCCAGTGTTGAGTGCACACCGTCATATGTTGGCTGAGTTTAATTTGAGGGTACGGATCCCTTTTTTGTGCTTATGAACTCTCGATTCGAGATTAAGCTGATCACCAGTTTGGCCAATGTAGTGTTTCTTTCCATCCATTACATATGATTACATAAATGAGATTTGTGCTTTTGCAATTCATTGGATATCTTATGTCAAACATGTTTTGTTGCTTGAAAGTAAACTCGGACCTTCAACATATGCTTACACGTGCAAACAAACGTTGTTATCATACACTTGGTACTACCGACCTTTTTGGTTTTATTGTTAGGGGGCTCTGTTAACATTTTTCTTGAGGTTTGGAGTTTGGAGTTTGCTCAGGATTAGATTAGTATTTTGTCAGAATGCTAGAGATTTTTCGCTGGCTGTGAGCATGTGGATAGAATCCTTACCAACTTTTCCAAGATTAACTGTTGTTTAGATTGTGCGAGGTGGACAAAGGTAGAATCGCCTTTGTTATCCTGTGGTGTGGATTGGGAAAGAGTAGGTGCCTCTCTTCTGATATTAGGATGCTTTCTCGATACTCTTTCACAATGTTAAAGGGTAATGTTTGGTTTAATAGAAAAAACATGTGTTTTCATTCCATTCATATCTGTGAGTTTTAACGCCATTTTCTTGAAACGATGGTACAAATTCGTCGAGCCAGATTGAAGGGAATGTTCCTTTTAGTAGTTTTGGAATGACATGATTTTTGAAATCAAGATTTGATGTGTGTCGGTGGCTTTATAGAAAATATCAGTTTTGGAATTCTTTTTAGCGTCAGTTTGTACATCTATATCAAGAAATGGCAAATGGAATGGCGCGAAAAAGAATTTGAAATGAATAGACGGGTTGAGTGAATTTAGCATAGCCATGACCAAGAGTATCAAGATCGCCAATACGGTTGTTCAAAATGATAAAGCAGTCGTCGAGATATCTAAGCCAGTGTTTTTTTTTTCACTATTCTGCCGTCTGGGGTTTACTTTGGGTCACTAATTTGATCATATAATGTTTGGTTCTAAGAATCCAAGTAATAAATGTGCATAATTTTTGGAGCCATTTTCGTGCCCATTGCTGTCCCTGTAAGCTGTTTGTTTTGTAGAATGTATCGTTTAAACAGACACGTTTTTTTTCACAAGGATAAGCAAGATAGCTTCAGATATAAAATTGGGCAAAAAGCGTTTGGCAGAGTACGATATTTCTCCAGCATATTCCACAGCTTTTAGACCATGTCATAGGTATGTTTGTATATAACGATTACATCAAAAGCAACCAAGAGAGCTAATTTGGTGAACAGATTTAGGGCCGGTTACGAAGAAAATCAAAGTCAGCCTTTAAAGCTGGGAACCTTCTCAGCGAATGGTTTCAATAACGTATCAAAAAGATTGGCGTAGTCTGTGAGTAGCGCAAGCTGGACCGGCCACATAGGGCGAAATTTGAGAGTGTTCTCTTTGTCATCGTCGATATATAGTATATATTTTTAAACACTGTGAAAATGTAAGTATTTCATTGGCTGATGCCCCGGTTCAATTCGTTTGATAATTGACCCAGGTAGTACGCGCTGTGTAATTGATGTTTATTTTTAGGTTAAGGCGCTCGCGTCATACTAGCGTGTTTGGCTACGTTCGCGCGCGTCTACCAACGTTGCTCTCTTGCGTTGATTGTTGCGTTTCAACAGGTTGTTCCATTGTTGTCACTGGGTGTTGGCAGTCTTTTCTTGTTGGTATTTAAGCCATAACAATCGCGAAATTGGGTTAATATCACCTTAAATGATAAGTGCTGTTTTAGAATGAGAATAAAGGTATGAGTTTTGGGAACCGGTACTCTCTTTACACGAATTGAACCCGGCGAACACCATTATTTTTGCGTGGAAGAACGCGGCCTTTGGCGGCCTCGTTCTTCCACTTAAAATAATGGTATCGCCTTGGTTCAATTCGTCGTAAAGAGAGTACCGGTTCCCAAATCATACCTTATTCTCTAAAATAATTATATATATATAGATATATATTATATATCTATATATTAATATCTCTCTCCTACTCTCCGCTCTATCTCTCTCTCTCGCTCTCTCTCTTCTCTCTCTATCACTAATATGAAGTGTACACCACCGTCCAAGCGTGCTCATACTTGCGGTAGCGAAGCGTAGAACTAAAATAGTAGTATTTGGTTACACAACATATCATTTTGTACAACAAATGTGTCAAGTCCATATTCATAATCGACAACAAATCTTTTTAAAAACACCAAATGTACTAAAAGAAACAGCTACAAAATACATATGGGAGCAAAAAACAGAATGCCAATTTTTCAATTCACGGGCAAATCCTGAGGCACTCAACACATATACAGACCGCACCTCATGTCATTGTAACTTATGCATGGTCGAGAAGCTCGAGATCCTCATGTCAAGGTCATATCCGATGGTTCGCCCATGTAAACGTAAACAACATTGTGAAAACGAAAAAGCTAGTTAGTCCTATGTTGCCCGTGGGTGTAATGTATCACATACCCTGATGATCGCCGTCCTTGTTAAGACGTGTGGAAACATTTGTTGTACAAAATGATCATGTTGTCACCAAATACTAAATATTTTATGTTATCTATATAATATTATTATTTGCTTATTTTAATAAATTTCTCATTTAATCTGTGTAATCAAGCTAAACTAAGTTTTACATTGAATTTATATATGGCCATTTTCACAATCAGTGGTGTAACTTTCAGTGTTTTGACACTTGTCAGATGTTGTACTCACTAATTTCAATGAAGAATTAAAAGATATTTTTGCTGTGTAACTATCCTAAATAGGGGCTAGCTCAGCTAGCTTAAGCAACCTCTTACCTTTTTCTTTTGGATTGTTTGTTGGGTTGGCCATTTATGTTGTCACAATGGGCACTTTTTTGGCGTGACCCCAAATTCCAAATCTATTTTTTCTCAAAGCCTGTATTTTTCCCTGCTTGAATTACCCCGTTTTGTTTTATTCTGTATTATAGACCAGTGTCCAACCTATAATGCCATTTTGGTTTCCACATTTTCTGCTTTCATCCGGAGACAGTCGTGGTGCAATTCAAGCGTTTCGGAGGACATTTCCGTTAACAATGATGCTAGTTATAACAAACTGTTACTCTACTCCTATATTTAATAAGAATTCGTCTCTGTTTTTAGTGTAGTGCACAACTACTACTATGAACTGACTTGCATTTTAGTTTTCAAGATTTTGATCCTTTCGCTTCTTTAAGATTTTGTGCGCAATTCAATTCAATGTTAACTTTTTCCGTTACCATTTTTGTCAATTCCGCAACAATTAACTGATAGTGGTTTTATTTTTTAAAAGAGATACCAAGGGCCATGTTTTGAACGTCTTTAAATGTTGAACATGCTTTAAAAAAATAACATCTTACTTGAATAAAAGTTGTAAAAATACCCCAAAACATATTTCAAATTATTACAACACTGCAAACCTTCCGTTAGCAACCGTCCACCTCCCGAAACACATTGGTCACTTCTCAGCTTTACGTGCTAACGAAATCTCCTTGCTGCTGATATCTCGTTATAGTGCTTAGTGTGATGCTCATCATTATAGGATGACACTCACCAAGGTGCTGCACAGATCAACTTTTAAGATTTCCCCTGTAGACTGAAAATTGTTGTCTTATCAAATAATAAATGAATGTTATACATAAAATTAGATAAATTTTGACTATTAACCAGTGTAATTCGTGTGTTATTCATTTACTTTTTGTGCCATTTGAAGAGACATGCCAGACACAACCACGTCCTTGCGACAGGAATGGTGCCTGAAATTGTTGTTGTTTACTAATTAGATTTTCCTCAAATCTCTCTTAGTTAAAACAGGTATAAAGCTTTGACCACACACATTTGTGAATGTTTTAGAGAAATAAACCAAAGTTAATCATTGTTGTTTCGGAGTGACCTTTTTTTGTTAAAATGCGTATATACAACATTATTGCAAGGTCCTTAGCTTGTGTTGTCCATTAATTATCAAAGTAACATTCTACATCAACACATATTTTCGTTCACTAATTAGCAACTACTCTGCAAGGTCATTCCATGCCAAACAAAGAGTTCACCATACAATATCTTGAGTTTTGCCATGACTTAATTGGGGATTAAATTCTAAGAGCTGAATCACCAACAGAAATCCATATATTCCATTCATCCTCATCGAATGGGTCATCACAGTTTCACACGCGAGCAAAATCAGTCATTTCATTTGCAAATAAAACAAGTATCATTAGACACAAACTGTAATCCTACCACTAATCAGCACAGGGCTTATTTATACATGATGTAAACGAGCCACACGAATAACTTTGACATTTTTCCTTTAAAAGTCTCTTGTTCTGTGAAATATTTCAATTTCCCATTTTCGGGGCACACAGCAGGAACCCTGCTGCTGTAGGGTCCTTCAAATACTCAATGTATTTCTGCAACCTGCGCCGTAATTTTCACTGACCCCAGTATAGAAAGGTAACATGCCCCTAGACCTTAAGTTTTTGATATTATTTTGCTTTAATGACTTTTGACCCTTACTTTTGAGATTGTCTCCAATTTTGACTCTTTAGAATTCTACCTTAAAGGTCCATGGCCCGATCGCTAATAGCCTGCTCCCCCCCAAAGTCCATGATTTTACCGGAAGTGGCCCAATGTTGTTATCACAGATAGCTCTATTTTTTCTCATTTACAACCCGTTAAATCTTAGGGCTAAGATGTTGGTTTGGAAGTTTGATTGAACATGGGGGCCCCTTTTGGTCGACCAATATTAATTCTCACGTACTCTATGGGGCTTACCAAATTACGTTTTAAGCTCTCACATCAAAACCCGGATTGAAATATCGGCGTGGAACTTTACAGATGATTTTTTGGGTGAAGGCCATCTATCAAGATATGCAAATTTTATATACTTAATCGGCCCATCCTCCTTTAAATGAATTACTGCTTGGTTCCTACATGTATGATACAGGCCAAAAATGGTGACCCATGTGAAAAGTCACTTCAATTACCAAACTGACAGGGATGGATGCCTAGCATTCCCAGAGACCTCTTACTTGTGATGACCACCAATAGGCGGAATATTCGGTTTGTATCGTTCCGCGCGTAAAGTAAACCTAATGTACTTGAGCGTTTGCTACAAAACTTGCGCGCCACGCACATATACACACTGCTGGTCCTAGCCAGCATTATTCATATCAGTTCGCACTGTCAATGAGGCCCGCCTAGTTGGTGAATCAAATATAATAGTTTTCTTTCAAATGAAGTTTTACTTGTTACTTAAAGTATGTAATGGATTATCTTAAAGTATGTTATAATTTTGTTTTGTTGCTTGCTTCATAGTTTAAATTTATCATACCATCATGTCGATCCCCTCGATTTTTATTGGAGAATCGCCTCAATTTACTGAATAGATATATCCTGTATCACGCATCCCTGGTATCCACCCCTCACCCCCTCAGAGCGCGTCTCAATGTCCGTATCATGTCAGTTAGAAATGCCCTGCGTGCGCCATGCATCATGACACCAACAATTGAAAATTCAGCTTTCATTTTTGACGTAAATCACTGTTAATTTGCGAATTTTAGCAAAGTTGAACCGATTTGGAACAAGATTTTCAGCATAATCGCTCTCACATCACGAAAAGAACTTTTAAAATAGCTACATATTAATTTTGTTTTGTGAATCAAAAAAGATTATTTTAGGGCTTTTATTTTCAAAGATTCTTTTCGCTGAAAATTCGTCACCCTTGCACTCATGTAAAAAATATGCCTAAGTCCAATTTACCGTAAGTATTGGTTGTTTTTTGGTGAATGCACCCTTACAATTTTTCTCTTTCGCCCCCTATTTGGTGCGTATTTTTGTTCTGCTTTGGGTATGATAAATCGTTATTAGGTTAGGTGAGTTTTTGGGTACCGGGATTATATCTAGTCCGCCCTCGCCCGATACAGACTCCCCTAGACTAGATATAATCCGTATCAACCCCAAACTCACCTAATAACGACTGCTTGTTTGATTCTTACATTTCAGTTTTGACCACAAAGTAAATCAGAAATGACTTTGTCCTGCCCAGGTCTTTTGACCAGCCAGTGCAAATTGAGTCCTGAACCAACACTTTTGATTGGTAGAAATGCCCCTCATCATGTGAACCTTTTATACTAGATGTATTTCCATTTTGGGGACACCCACAGCTCCGCCCAGCTATTGATCCTGCTGCTGAAGGGTCTCCAAATGCGGTAGACGTTTCATATAATTCCCATTGAATCGCAAATGAGGTATTGCCATCATTCCGTCAAGCGCTTAACCGCACAACGTCATACAGCGCTACGGAATCAATTGTAATACCTCATTTGCATCAATGGACTTCGATATGAAACGTCTACCCTAAATGCTATAAATGCATTAACTGAATGTTTGACTCATCATGCATCAGGCAAGAAAAATCTACATTTTTATGCCCTCCTTATTTACTTAAAGTTAGGTTCCACTTAATTAAGGTGGCCTGAATAAAAGTTCCTATAAATTACCTTACTGCTAGTCACAGCATGCAGCTCAAGAACCGTGTTTAGTTGTTGGCAATCAGCAGGAAGTATACTTTACACACATCTATAGATTACATTGTAATTATAAATGCTAAATGGTATCGTATTTTTGCTCCACCAAGGATTGCCTATAATTTTTATTATAACAGTACAATATTTACATATCCCTATCATACTATATTTCTTAGGACTAAAATAGTCAAAACTTCTCTTTTTTCAACACTTACGTGATAGGTCCTGGGGACCATCCTGGTTAGATCACTATGCAATTTACAGTTAAAAGATATCTTTTAGCGGAAGGGCAATGATCCTTTTATGTTGTACATGCTGACCTAGCCCTTTTAAAATATAGATGAGGTGACATGCTTTGAAACGAATTCAAATATTTTCCAAATAAAAGTTTCCTTTATCAAATCAAAAATTTGAAATTAATTTTTTAGGTTTTTTCTTTTTTTAAATAAAAAAAGAAGTGGGAGGGGTAATTTTAGTGATAAGACCAACTTTTTTTAGGGTTTCCCAACCTTTGAGAGGGCAATTTTTTTTCTCAGTGTCATACAATCATGCAGAGAATTTAATTCAATGCTAGTGATCCCGTAGAAATTTAAAGGGGATCACCAGTGAAGCTTTAGTTACAGCACATAATTCCTCTGATCATTGGGAGTGGCCACATCAACAAATGAAAGCATGGATGCGCTGGATGTTTAGAATTTCAGCAGATGTCTCATAAAGACATTGATTTTGTTTGTCACCCCCACTGGACTGAATTTTGCTCAGTCATAAACTTCGACAGGGTGCTATAATAATAGAACTATTTTTTTTTTTTTTTTTTTGGTGATCTTTGTAACCTTGGAAATCAGAAACAGATTCATGGGCAAAATGAAAACAAATCAAAGATGGGAACTCTGTTTTGGCCTGGAATGACCCTGCAGCAAATCTTTTTTTTCTCTTTAATTTTATTTGGTTACACATAGCAACACATCACATCTTTTAGAACAACTTGTTACAAATGTAATCATGCTATGATTTAAATAAAGACTCCAACAAAACGGGAAATCAAGAATTGAAAACATTAATGAAAATGAAGCTGAATGGAACCACACACTGTAAAATAGGACAAATGGAGTTCTAATGGTTCTTGCGATGAGAAGAACCTTTCTCATGTTGTGTTAAACAATGTTGCCTCAAAATGATATTTTTTTTCTAAAAAATTTTTTTTTAATTTTTTATATTTTTTTCACACATCATGCCAGTAACAAAGCACCTCCCACACAAGTTTTGATGTTTTTTTCTGCAATGTTAAGGGTTTTTTTAACAATGCTCGAGAAGTGAGCGCACACCCAAGTGTTTTCTTATTATTTTTATATTACAGCTTGTTCATACAACAGTTGGCCTGCAACCCCTGTTGTGTAGTACCAGTGTCTTGCATGTTTTTCTTTGTCAACCTAAGGAATTCTTCCTCTTGTAAACTAGAATGAATAAGCTTTTTAAAATGCAAATTATAACCAGCTTCTGTGTTATTATCAACACGTCAATGAAAAAATTTTAACAGTTGTCCCTCCGAAACGACTGTGTATTTGCAACGTTCTAAGAATTTTATACGGAAAATTCTTTCTTAAAAAGTGTAATTTGTTCAAGGAAGTAACATTTGATGAACTTTTCAAATGAGTCTCAACCATGGAATTAAGTTTTTACACAATGTTAGTTTCCCTGCAATTTAATAATCATGTAATTAACAGTATATTTCACCTTAGAATTTTGTTTTGTTGTGACACATTGTGAAGTCTATTCGGATCTCCTTATAATTAGAATTAATGAATATGTTGTTGCAATGAAAATTCGAGTCAGTTTTGTGCAATTTTTATCACAAAGCATGGTAACATCTTGTCACTTCCGAAACATGCTAACGATGTTAACTGTCACCTCCGAAACGACTGCAAGTGTAAATTCAACTTTGTTAACAATTTACAGATTTTTTCTCTGCAATTGTGTCAGTAAGTAACCTCATTGAAAGATTCAGTACAGGGAGCATGATGGGGATTGGCTCATGAAAACAGATTTAAAATTCAATGTATTGATATGAGAATGTTCCAATCAAAATTATGCTCTTTCCCTTCCAAATATTTATGAATTCACCAAGGACTAGTCAAAAGCAGTGTACATTTTTGAACTACATAACTTTTGAATTAAATAGTAATCTCTTTTTTTTTGCGAAAATTATGTTAAATTTTGAAAAAATGATTCTTCCAAAACATTGAATTTTTGCCAAATTTACCCAATATGCAACATATTTCCAAGAAATTACAATATTTGCAAATAGATTAAGCTCCAAAACGTAATTAATTCAAAATGTGATCATTTGTGATGTACTTGTTTAATAACAAAGAAAAGTACTTTGACATTTGACCCAATATATAATATCTATATATATCTATATAGTATTATATATATATTATATATCTATCTATAATCTATATATATATATAGTCTATATATCTATATATATATATATTTACCACAGACCTCCTTGCCCGCCGCTTGTCGGATAAGCAGCTGTCCGAGTTTTTAATACTAGCTAATAATGTTTTATATACGGTGTTATATGTTTTGCTATGATTATAATAAAGCGGTTGAAATGAAAATGATTATATATATATTATATATCTATAACGGAATAAACTGTAATCTATTATTGAGGTTTTCCGTAAAATAGTAGAAAAGAGGATTTTTCTATGTTAGTAACTTTATAGGCCTGCGTTGCAATCCTCTTGCTAAGAAAAGTGAGTACTAAACAGAACAAAACTTTAAAAAAACGAAAACTCTTTAAAAATGTCTACACAAGTTCTTTTAAGAGAAAATCTCAAACTATATAGGTTTGAAATTCTTCATTATAATTTTGAAAAAGTGGAGTTTTCTTTAAAAATGTCTCAAAAAGTGTCTAGGTTGTGTGGGCATGAATGTGTGTTGTGGTGTGGTGTTCATATGCTATACCTTTTTTGCCCTCTTTTGTAAAGACTTTGGGGGTTTTTAATAACATCAATTGGATGTATCAAAATTGGCAAGAAAAAACAAAACGGAAAAGAGAAGTGGCTTTCGACCCCCTTTTGTACAATTGATATTATACGAAGTACCCAATTAAATGAAAAAATACGAAAGCAGACAAAGCTGGCCGCGGTGATTCGAACCCACATCCATAGGAATGAACTGTGCCTAAACCAGCGCCTAGGACCGCTCGGCCACGCTAACCTTGATAGGAAACGAGAGCATTCCATAGACCCGATCGTACGGCTCTTGCAGTTGCGATGTGATGGTTTTGTTTCCGAGGAAAAAAAAAAAAAAAATCACGTACATTCAATGACGAAGAAAAAGGTACCCAGATATATAGAAAGAACATAAAGAACTTGATGAGCAAAAAGAACACACTAAGACATATTGGTGGCTATCCTCTACAGTGTGATACGTAAACACCACTTGAGAGCCCCCGCGCGATTTAAAACCTACTGACTGAGAGACCCGGAAGTGCTGCCTTATTCACTGTATTTGTTTCACATTTCCCACAGAAGCATGTGGGCGATGAGTTTACAGTTGATGAAACCAATTGTGGGTTAAACCGGAAAGTCACTATCCTCATACATTGAGTGTACTCTTAATCGTATTTAAGACATGTGCTGAGAGAAATTCTTCATAACCGATCCCGATGCGACGACCGTGTTGATAACGATTGCCTTGCGGCGCCATGCATTCCCGGCCTCAACCACTGAGACCTTGAGCCGAACAATGAATGACGCATATGGAAAATATACCCCCCTGTGGGGGGGGGTTCTTGGATTTTGGTCGGGTACCCATGCCGTTCCAAAAAAAGAGGGACTAGCTGCAAATGCGGAACTTCCGCTAGGGGTATCAAATCCCATATCAAGTTCTATCTCCTCTAGGGGTAATCAAATCAAGTTATGTATTGTGACTGGTTCAAGTATACCACTCGGAAATTAACCAACCACACAGCAAAATAACCCTGAGTGTTAATTTTTACTTGCGAGTAGCACTAGTGTTCATTTTTCTTGTATTTAATATTTTAAAAGTATCTCTTTTATTCACATATTTATAACAGTCCCCGCAGGGGTATAATTTCACCTGCAATTGGGTCCCCGTTACTGTATATCTTCACTGAAAACTCACCAAAAACTGGTCCGTTAGGGGGATTTCACTTGAAAATTGGTCCCGTTAGGGTCACCTCAGATCCCCTGGAACGAGCATGGGTACCACCAAACAAACGCAAAGAGCTGAGAAGTGTGGGGTCAGAGCCGGACAACGAAAGCCGAGTCCCAACTTTATCAACCAGTACAGGCGAGGAGCCCTTGAGGTCGGATAGATCCGGGGTGGGGGTGGCCCGTAGGCCGGGGACGCCAGGTTCGGCACCGTGACAGGGACGGGGCAGTGGGACATCCGTGGCGACTGACGATGTTCGGGTCATGCGGCGACTAAGAAGAGAGGCAGTACCGTAGAACGCAAGCTCTCGAAACAGCTCTGCGCCGGTGAGAAGAGGCGCAGGTGGGGAAGGGGGGAACAATTGTGGGGGAGAAATGTGGATAACGCACGGGGGAGGGGAGGGGTGGGGGGGAATCTTCGAAGCGAGAGGGGCAAGAAGATGACGAGGGGGGGGGGGGGGGGGGGGTGTGGGATTAGGAAAGGGAATGTTGAGGCTGGCGAAACTAATGGTGTGTGGAAGGGGGGAGACGGGGAGCCGAATCTGAACGCTGGTCAAGGAAGGGTCGGCATGGGCCTGGAGGAATGGCAAACCACGGGGGTTAGAGCATTATTTTCCAGTAGTAATACCACAGGTGGAGCGGTTGTCACAAACACCTGATAACCCTCACCCGTTAATATACGTCAATTCTGTAGGCTGTCAGGCAACCAGTGCTGCGAATGATTTAATAATTTGCGATTGTAATGTTTGTCTATTAAATATAACCTACAGAGGGTATTTTACGTATCATAATAAGCCGAGAACTTGCATATGCACCATTCGTTTTCAAAAAATTGAGGCCTGTTCCTATGTTTTATCGTTTTCCCCTGCTGAATCCTTGCTCAAAATATATACTGATACTGTGAAGTAGGCTATATCTCACGCACACATCGCACGTACTCACACCACATGTACACGCACTTACGCACAGACACACTCGTCGCACACACGTTGCCCGTATACCATTTATTGGCGACTCCCCCACCATCCCCCTCAAATTTCAAAAGCCCCAAACCCTAAAAGAGCAAAAACAAAAAAGAGGGCAAAAATCAGATTTTTTTTGTTTCTGGTTGAAAAAGGTTAACATTTCGGTTACTAGTCCCCCCTTTTTGCATATCCCCCCCCATATCACAATGGGACAAGCAGACAAAGGAAGAACACCATAGGTTGATAGGTCTTTATTGATTTAACCCTCGTCTACCTGATCCATTTTTTGTAACACATGCCGAAGGGGGGGGGGGGGTGGTTGTCCCGATTCCTGTAATTTGTACCACAGGATAGCTTAGAGTTCTTTCTTTCCATTGGTACCAAATAAGTACTAAACATCCCCATTAAAAAAAAAAACACAAATGGGGTACGTCACCATGACGTATATGTTGAGGAAAGTACGCAAATACTGAAGATAGGGTGGAAATTGATATGTCGCAATTTTTAGCGGCTCAAACAACCCTCTTACTCTAAAATTATGTCATTATATAAAAAAGTAGTCATTTCCCATCAAGTAGAGGTCAAAAACCGCATGAAAATCTGATTTTCCTAACCTTTTTTGGCGAAAAATTGAAATTTTTCACTGTGTGGGTCATGCAAATGGCAGTTTTGCTGACATGCAAACTTTACTGACGTCATTGTGACGTAATGCTCGGCATGTCGTTACTCATTTTGGTATCACAATGGAACGAGGAGACCATAGCTATCTATTGGTACCAAAATCAAGTTGCTGTGATTGTCCTGTGTTGTGTTAGGCTTGTTGGTAATTCTCTTTCCGAGGGGTCCCCCTATCGATCACTTTTGGATCACCTGTGATCTTACCTATACCCGGGGATATTGTTTTTGTATAAAAGGAGCGGACACATGTCAATTGACAATTAATTAAATAATTTGGCACCAAAAAAGGGGGTTAGCAAGCCGGGGAAAAAACCTGAAGGGTGGGTGGTACCTCACCCCCCCCCCCCTTTGGGTAACGAGGGTTAAAAGCCCGATCATTCACACAAAATGTACCATAATTATGATATGAAATAACTAAATTTTGGATAAATGTGTGGAATAATTAATTAGATGTTCTCTTCAGGATGATTGATTTTTATATCAGAACAAAATGAACGCAAATTATTCAAGACTCATTCTTCTACTCATTTTTAGAAAGAAAAAAAAACACATTGATAGTAACAAGAAAAAAGATCAGCATAAAATATTGCGGAGGGATGAAATTCTTCAAATCATAACTTTCCTATTACATGTATGGATTCGATTACTCGGTATTATAAGTTATCCCTTTTTTGTAAAAGGGGCCATTGGTAATGTCGCCTCTTTTCGAATATTTAGCCATATCTCCAAAGGATTGAAACAATCAAATCGGATGCTGTAACGTCTTCAAAGGCCAAGACTTATAGATGTAAATCTCTATCCGCATCACTATTTCTTTTTTACACCTCCAAAAAGGGTACTTTTGCCTTCACGCATTTTTTTTACATGTGTTGAAATATCACCCTCATTGTTAAAGTTGTCTTAACTACATTGACTGCTATATATATTGTTGTAGGAACAGAAAAAGAAGCAAAAAGACGCAATTTTGTAGTAAAATTTTACAAAACGACCCAGTCACCACCACCACAACAGTCATCATCATCCGTCATCATCTTCAATCATCATCACATCATCAGCATCATCATCATCATCATCTCTTCTTTTCTTCCTTTTCTTCTTTTTTTCTCCTCTCTTTTCTTTCTTTTTCTTCTTCCTTTTCTTCTTCTTTCTTTCTGTCTTCTTTCTTTGTCTTCTTCTTTCTTTTTTTCTTCTTCTTTTTCACATCATCTTTCTTTTTTAATTCTTCTTTTCTTTTCTTCTGTTTTCTTTCTCGTCGTCCTTCTTTTTTTTTTCGTTCTCTTTTTCTTTATTTTCTTCTTTTTTCTTCTCTCTTCTCTTTTCTTTTTCTCTCTGCTTCTTTCTTTCTTCTTTTTTTCTTTTTTCTTTTTCGCTTGCTTTTTCTCTTCTCGTTTTTAATTTCTTCTTCTTCTCCTTCTTCTTCTTCTTCTATTCCTTTTTCTCGTGCGGGTCTGTGCTATTTATCTTTCTTTCTTTATTTTCTGTGTTTCTTCGGTTATACAGTGTTCGTTACTTTCTGTTGTTCTTCTTCTTTAGTCGGTGTTGGTTTTGTTGTTATTCTTCTCGGTTCTAGTGCCTTCTTCTTTAGTTTTTCGTTTTTCTTTTATTTTCTCTTCTTCTTTCATTCTATTCGTCTTTTGTTTTTTTTAATCAAATCTTTTTTACTAAAGTAAAAAAAAATTGGATCACAGATTGGCTCAATCACTTCTTTCTCACTCAGCTGCTCCTTCTTTCTGGTTTTCATGTCCCCCAAAGCCGGGATAAAAATTGGTGCGATAATCCAAAGCATTCTTTGATAATCTATGATATCCTGTCCTGGTTATCCCTGGTAATTTAACAATGCTTGTTCTTGCATGAAACAGTACAGTGTGTATGGACTTTAAACACGTGGTAATTTGCCAAATGCGCGTGCGTTTATACCTTAATCAGTCTGTGCACGATCTTTCGGGTCATGTCAATTGATACAGCTTTGGTGACCTTTCTGGGTTTTTGCGCTGAATGTGGGCTTGACGGATGTCCAAAACTAACCTGCATTTCTAGCCCTTATTTTGCCGCGGAAATCAGTGGTCCAAAATGGCCAGTGTTCCGAAAACAGACATAGAGAAGCGTAAACAGATAAGCGTCCGTGGCATTGCACAAGTAGAGGATGTAGCAGAGATAAAGAAGAGCTTTAATCGGCATCTTCATTACTCGCTTGTCAAGGATCGTAATGTAGCGACACAGAGGGACTATTACATCGCCTTGGCTCACGTAGTCCGGGACCATTTGTTAGGAAGATGGATTCGAACTCAAGCAGTACGACTAAAACCGATCCCAAGTACGTAGAAGCATGATAGATATATCTGAAATATATTACTATTTTCGATTGCTAATAACTATGCAATAATTTTGAATAAATAAAGTTCATGAAAATTCGGAATACAGGTCATCCTCTCGGGCTCGGCCATTTAACCATCGTCGGCCCACGCCCCCCCCTGAAAACTCGCCCACGCCGACTCGGCCCCTCGCCGTCTCGGCCCATCTCCGTCTCGGCCCATCTCTCCGCCCTCCTTCCTCTGCCCCGTCGCCATTCTCTCTTCCCCCCTTGTCATCGTCTTCCTCCGGACAAAAATCGTTGCCCTTTTCTTTTCCTTATTCTGATCTCTGCCCAGGTTGTGTCTTACTCCCTGTTGGGTGCGGGGCTTTTCTCGGGCTTTCTTTCTTTCTTTTGTGTTCCTTTCTCCTTCAGTCTTCGTCGTCTTTGTGTCTACCTCTTTCGGGTCTTTTGGGAGCTCCTGAGTTATTCGCTTTCATTTCGGTGGAGCTCTTGAATTCGTTTGCATGTATACCATGGTTCGCTCTTGGTTTCCTTCTGCTTATTCTGCACTGAACTTTTCACTGTTTGCTTCCGACATTTCTCAGCATTGTGGTATATGTATTTTTTTTCCTCTTGTCTGTGTGTTAAGATTTCCTTGTACGAGGTGCTCTTGTTCAGAGGCGGTTTGGAAGGTTTCGGTGTGGAGTGACTCTTTTCCTTTCCGAGTGTAGTAGATCGGTGATCTGTTTTCTGAATTCGCGGTTGTATGCAAGTGTCTTTTCGGGTGGGGTGGGGGGCTTTCTCTCTTTTCCTTTTCTTCTCTCCATTCTTTCTCTCTTTTCGTTCTGACTCGTTTCTCTTTCCTCCTCTTTTGCTTCTTCCTTCTCTTTCTTTTTTTTTCCTTGGCGCTTCTTTGCTCTTTTTTTTCCCTTTCTCTCTTTTCTCTTCTCTTCTTTTTTCCTTCCTTCTTCTCTCCTTTCTTTCCTTTGCCTCATATTCTCTTTTATCCCTTCTCCTTTTTTTTTTCTTGCGTCCCCTCCCTTTGTTTCTTTTTTCTTTCACTTATTGTTTCTTTCTTTTTTGTTCTTCTTTCTTTTTTGTTGTTTATTCTCCTTTTTTTTTCCTTTTCTCCTGTACCTTGCTTTCTTTCTCAGTTTTTGACGTCTCTTCTTTCTCGGTTTTCTCTTTTGAGTTTCTTTTTGCTTCTCTTTTCTCGGTTTTCCACTACATACTGTTCCTGCTCCTTTCCTTCATCTCTCTCCGCTGCTATGGGGTCGGGGTTAAGTCCTTCTTTCTTCTGGCTTTCGAATCTACGTAAGGAGTTGTGCGGAAATTCTTGGCAAAATAGGTACGGGGAGGAGTGGGTTTCTCTCCTTTTCGCCATTGTTTCTCTGTCGTGCTCTGACCAGTCTGTCTAAAGGGGCTATTTGTTGAGGTTTCATTATTATTATTCTGTATAGGTGCCTCGATCCTGGTAAAGATGTAGCGTTTGAAGAGACTAGGCTAAGGTATATGGTTCTGGATGGCTCTCGCTGTAGCACCCTAATTGGGGTGGACGTTAGGTGTTGTGTTGTGTATTCTCCTCGTATGGGTTCTTGGGTATGATCTCTGATTCAGGATGTATTCGCTCTTTTGTTTGATGTTAATTTACTGTTTTTTTTGTTCTGGTTATGTCGCTCTGAAGGTACTTCTGTCGGCTTGAATCTCTTTGGGTTGGGGTCCTTGACCTTTTCCTTAAGTTGTCGGTCGTTTAGGAGTTTTGGTGTGTTAATGGGCCTTAGTGATAGGTGTATGGATGAGTGACTAGTATGTAGTTTTAGGTCTTTATGTTCTTTGATATGGGCCTCATTTCATTCTCTTTTTCTCCTCTCTTTCAGTTTCTGCAGTGCTTTGAGACTGTTTTATACCCGTCAGTCAATTTTTTCCATCTCCAACATCCATATAATTAGACATGTTATTAGGGTCACACATCTAATTATATCAAGGCTCGGAGAAACTGACGAGCTGAATTAAATAAGACGAAAATACATTTTAACTACCCCGAGAGTTCATCGATTTAATTATCCACATCCGTGATGTTTCAGTCTTGTTACAATACGTATTACAATACGATCCAATTTGCTAGCTACTATTGTTCTGGTTAGGTCTACCCCCCGGCCCTCTCTAACTGGGTCGATAGCTCGTGTTTTGTAGCACTCGTTGAATCACAGGGCCTTTCTCAGTATAAGAAGCCGCTATAGGGGAACTAAGCAAACCGTGAAACTCAATATTGGGTGATCGATTACATATGTAGTTAGTCTTTGTATTTTGCACGTTGTAGCAACCAATAAATAAAAGGCAGAGCATTTACCAAATAACAGAAGTTACTGTATTGTTTTGTAATATAATTATTTTGTTATGTTTTGTTTTTTTTCCCCTCTTGTTTGATGAACCGCTCTGCTTGTGCCACTGTTGTTAAAGTTTACAACCATACGCCATAAAATATACTAATTCTAAAGTGTATTACATTATTTATTTCACACAGTTGACAATCTAATTCTATTCTGTTTCGTTCCTTTCCAATAAATCACGCACATGTAAATATGATAAATCGGCTAAATTGATTATCGAAATGACAAATTGTTTTCTTTAATTTTATATTTTCATTCCTCAAAATCTTCAATTCGCGTAATGTTAATTATACATTTTTGCAAAACGACTGGTAAATAGACTCTCATATTTCCCCGAAAATGAACATAACACGCCTAAAATTGTCCAAAATTGACGGAGCTTAGTTTGTTACAAATTATTAGTGGGGTCTACATATATATTATACCAAATTATTTTTTTAGAGAGAAGATGCGACGGGTCCTTAACGGAACCAGCCATACCAGTCTAAATTTTGTCATTTAGACGACACTACGCGGGCGGCCTTCTTTATTTAAATATTTAGATTCCTATCTTGGGTTCTAAGAAATAGAAATAATATTGTGAAGTCACAAACATGCATACCAACCCCCTCAGACTAGAGTTTGTACAATTTAATAATCCAAATGTAATACAACCATTGCCTTGGATTTCGTTTATTTTTAAATAGGAAAAGTACCATTTGACATCTACTTTTCACACAACTTTATTAGATCCGCTCGTCTTGGGCTCAAATTTAGTACGTTCTCATCGACCTTTGTTTGAAGTTCGGGTGGCTCTGAAATAGGTGAAATATTTAATTTTAACGTGTGGAACATTCTGTCCCTAATTACTAGTATAATAAAGAGTTAGCCAATTAAACCATATTAAAGATATATTCCCCAAACACCTTTTTGAGCAAGACAAATTTACATACAATTAAAATAGGCCTAAAGCACGTGGATAGAACAAATATCCCCAAGATAAAAAATGCGAACTTTTAAAACATACTATTAAAAAATTACTTTCACAATTAAATTAAATATGATCAAATTCGTAATAAATGTTTAGGGCCAATGTTTAAGTTTAGTAGGCAACTAGATATTGCAGATAACCAGGCCGTGCTAATGAAAGCTCTGAAATTTTCCACTGATGTTTTAACCTTTCCATAAAAATATCCCCATCTGAAAGATTAATCTGAAAATGATTGATTTTTTGAAAATTTTCCTAATGGAGCAAAGTAGTAAATTCAGTCTATAATGTTTTCAAAACAAATCAAATCAACCCTTTTTCACTTTTAAGATTATAATTATTTCTGTAACCCAACTACAAGGTAGAACATCGATCCCTGTTTTTCATCTTTTCGGAATATAGCAGAAATATGGATGCCTTGAAAATCCCTTTTTGCCCGATTGCCATCGACCCCGTCCAATATGTGCTACAGTATACGCAATCAGTTATCCCGTTGAATAAATTGACATTAGTCCATATGTGGGAAGAAACTCTTCAAATAGTAACAAATATTAAAGCATAATTATTCTCAACATAAAGGCTTCAGTTGATCAAAGTCGCAAGAAGATGTAAATTTACCCATTTCCATGTAAAAGCGCATATAATTAATACCAATTATTACATTTGCGATTCATACGAAATTTATTTCCGCATTTAAGTTGGCATGAGAACAAATACTAGGCAGAAATTTGGATATAGTGCGAGGAATTACAGAAAAAGAGTCAATTTGGTCTTAACATAGCTACTTAACAAAATATTGAGCCTGAAGTTGGGACCCTTGTTCGGGAAGGTGAAACAATGGGGTCTCTCTATATCTAATCACTTTGGTAAGGGTCTAAGTGTAAATATAACTTGAATCAGTGGTATATTTATAATCCAACAGAGCTCGTAGTATTCCGATGTCCACATTTACTGGACCATTTTGCCATGCCGCTGAATTAATGTCGCTGCTCTTATTTTGGATTCCCACATAAACAGTTTTTACAATTGCAAAGTTAATGAAAACCATTACGATGATTCCAATAGCTCTAATAAAGCTTTTACTTTTTAATTAGAATTTCGAATATATTGTACCGAAAAATAATTCTCAAACCTTTTCATTTCAGATGGGTGTTTTGATGGAACGCTTTAAAATCGGTGTCAAAAACATGGTTTTCGATTTTTTTAAAGGAATACCTCGTATATGTGAATCTCTTGTTTCCCTATCGTGATTTGTGGTGAAATATAATGAAAACAGCGATAAAAGGAGTCACTAAATTATTAACAAATTAATGCTGGAATAAACACAGAGTAAATACATAATCTGATCATCACTATTTTATTCAGTACTCGCATATCAAAATCCAGAAGACATGCAAGAGATATAAAAATCACCATTATACATACAACATGGGGTGGGGGGGAATCAATTGCCACGATTTACCAGTATAAAGCGGAATTTTTAGGATATGGAGTAAACGTCAAAGAGTACAAAGGATAGCCCCCAAAACGCACCAGAACAAAATAAATACATTTGCTCAATTTAAAATCAAATTCAAAGACTTAAAATTGGGATCAATTACAACTCCGATCCCTTTATTAACTTGATATTAGATTACAAGAAATTGAAAACTTGTACACTTAAAGCGAACGATTGCAAATGAACGGGAAAAGTAGGCCTTTTCAATAAATTTATGTAAAAAGATTGGACTCACTCTGAAGAGGTTGTTGCGCGACCCATCCCAATATAGAGTGAAAAATTCAATCGGTTTGGAGTGATTTTCGAGTGAATTTTTCATTTACATTAGGATGGTAATCGACAACTAATAAAATCCCCAAAGAAGAAACCAATTTTCCTTTCTTTTGGAAATGTTTCGTAAAATATTAATCCAACCTTTTGAAAAAGGGTAGAAATGTTATGTGTTTGCTGGGAAGGTCCATTCTATCAAGATGAAATATTTTAGACTTAAATCGGGGCCATCCCCCTTTAAAAGGTCACTGATCATTTTGTTAATGTAGCTATGTTTAGAGACCAAATTGCCTCTTTTTTTTATTCCTCAGCAAAAAAAACTAACATCCAATATTTTCTGCCTATTCTGTTCTCATGCAACTTATATGCTGCAATAAATTTCGTATGAATCGCAAATGTCATAATTTTGGTATATTTATAATATGCGCTTTTACAGGGAAATGGAAATTTACATCTTCCTTGGCGACTTTGATCACTGACACCTTATTTTGGAATACTTTGCTTTACTATTTGTTACTATTGGAAGAGTTCTTTCCACATATGGACTTAGGTCAGTTTTTTAAGGGATCTGATTGCGCATACTGTAGGCCCATATTGACGGGGTCCGAATGGCAATCGGGCAAAAGGGGATTTTCATGCATCCATTATTTCTGTAATATTCACAGATGAAAAGGATCGATTTTCTACCTTGTTAGTTGGGGTACAGAAATAAGTTGTATATCTGAAAAGTGAAAAGGGTGATTTTTGATTTGTTGAAAACATATAAGACTGAATTACTACTTTGCTCCATAGGAAATTTTTCCAAAATCATCATTTTCAGATTAATCCTTCCAGATGGGGGTATTTTTTCCTCTTTGAACAGTAAATGACTCGACCTGAGAGCACGAGGTTAGGCACGGTACTTGGGATATTGCAGTGACCATAAAACAAAATGATGTTCTAGGATCACGAATATAGGCCGTAGGCCTTAGTTAAAGGACACACAAGACAACACATCACACAAACACTTGAAGGTAGCTACATCATTAACACTAGCCCTTTGATTTGGTCTGGGGACCGATATGGCGATGGGCCGAGGTGGCGATGGGCCGAGGTGGCGATGGGCCGAGGTGGCGATGGGCCGAGGTGGCGATGGGCCGAGGTGGCGATGGGCCGAGGTGGCGATGGGCCGAGGTGACCTGGGTGACCAAATTCTGAGGATGATTGGATCCAATCTCCCGTTCAAATCTAGTTCAAATGGCTATGCACTGCAAATACTTATAAATCTGAATCATAAAATTACATGACTGCATCGTTTCCATTGTCACGAAGTTTCTTAGGGTATTTGTATGCAAAAATTGTATACAAATTTTAACATAAACTAAAAAACACTATGTACATGAAAAAATAAAGCAAAAAATAAAAACAACAAACAGCAAAAATGACAGAAAAAACATTACACACAAAAAAACTTTTCAAAATTCAAAATTAAAATTAATCATAGAGTTTTTTTTTACTTTTTTTATTTTGGCTTTCTTTTTCAATTCTCTAGTATCGCTAGTTAAATGATACCCCAAGTTTGTTAGGTTTTTTGAAAAAAAATCAGAAATGTGCCATCCAACCTAGCTCACATGTTCTTCCCTGTTTTAAGGCCCTTGAAACTCGATTATTAGTTTCTCGTCCCCTGCCCGCGTTATGATTTTTGGGCCGCGTTAGCTGCGAAATCTGAAAATCTTCATTATTTTGAAATTCTGTTCAAGCATACCTTTTTCAGTCGTATTGGAATTTTTTGGTAGGACCCTGTCTCGGAAGTCTCGAAAATGAGTCTAAACCTAGACCCCATATTGTTGGTATTTCGTCGATCCCCTGTAGGTTCATTTCACTGTAAAAAATATGCATGTACGAAATAATGAATAATGAAATAGTTCCCGCATTATGGCTGAAAAATGTGAACCGAGAACTCATATTGATTTTCAAGATCATCATCAAGGGCCTTATAAACATAGCTTAGCTCCCGGGGTCTCTTACATTGGGCTGATATGGTTATGTGCCTCCTATAAGACCCTCTTTTTCATGCTATTTTTTCAGCTCCAGTGCCCCCATTTTAGACAATTTCAGTTCCAGAAAAGACCACCTACTTTTCATGTCCAAGCCAGCCAATTCTCAAATTTTTCCCAAATTTTTCCTCAAAACTCCTCAAAAATAGCTGAAAATTGAGGGAACTTTCCGGGAAATTGCAGCTATTTTCTTGAAATTTCAAAAACCTAGTTTCCGGAGACCCATTTGTTGGGGGCCTCAAATCAGCTCCGGAGCCTAAAATTTTTTAAATCTGGGTGGCACATACCTACCAAAAAAAAATCTGAGACCCCCCCCCGTGCTTAGCTATGTCCTGGCATGGCAAATGCCATAAGTGAAATGAATGTGTTCAACCGTGACATGGCAAAACCATTGTACTGCAGACATGATAAATCACAACAAGATAATTAAGATTGACCTCCCATATGTGAAATCTTTGTTGCACCTATCGTGATGTTGTGGATGAAATATATGAAACACGCGATAAAAAAAGGAAGTCACTAATTATTTAACAATTAATGCGAAATAAAACAGAGTAAAACATAATCATGATCATCCAATTTTCGTACTCGAATATCAAAACTACAGAAAGACAGCAAAGAGATATAAAAAATAAACATTATACCTGACAAAAAATTGATCAATTGCACGATTTACCAGAATAAAAGGGAGAATTTTTAGGATATGGAGTAACGTCAAACAAAAGAGAAAGAGTACAAAGGATTTAGCCCCAAAACGCACCAAGAAACAAAATAAATTACATTGCTCATTAAAATTCAATTCAAAAAGAAGTTTAATATTGGAGTCAATTACACTCCGATCCCGTTATTAAACTGATATTATATTACAAGAAATTGAAAACATTTACCACTTAAAATCGAAGATGCAAAAATGACCGGGAAAGGAAAAAGTCGGCCTTTTTATAAATGTATAGTAAAAGAGGGAAGTCACTCTGAAAGAGGTTGTTGCGCGACCCACCCAATAAGAGTGAAAAATTCACTCGGTTTGGAGTGATCTTCGAGTGAATTTTCATTTAAAATTAGGATATGTTAATATGAAACTAATAAAATCCCCAAAGAGAAGAAACCAAAATTTCCTTTCTTTGGAATGTTTTCGGAAAATATTAATCCAACCTTGGAAAAAGCTTATGAGAAAATGTTATGTGTTTGCTGGGAAGGCCATTCTAGCAAGATGTAAATATTGATGTATAGACTTAAATCGGGCCATCCCCCTTTAAAAGGTTACACTGGAGATTTGTTAATGTCGCTATGTTAAGACCAAATTGCCTCTGTTCTGTAATTCCTAGCACTACATCCAATATTTTCTGGCAGTATTCTGTTCTCATGCCAACTTCTTAAATGCTGAACCTAAATTTTCGTAGATGAATCGCAAATGTCATAAGTGGGTTAACTTTAATGACGCTTTTTACATGGAAATGGTAAATTTACAATCTTCATTGGACTTCTATCAACATGAAACCTTTAATGTTTGGAATAATTATGCTTTAATTATTGTTACTATTTTTTGAAGCAGTTTCCCACATATGGACTTAGGTCAGTTTATTAAAGGGTATACGATTGGATACTTAGGCCCTATTGGACGGGGCGAATGAAATCGGGGCAAAGGGGATTTTCAAGGCTTCAATATTTCTGTAATATTGCGAAAGAGTAAAAGATGAATGTGAAAAAGATGAAACAGGGAATCGATTTTTACCGTGTATTTGGTTACAGAAATAATTGTATATCTTAAAAGTGAAAAGGGTGATTTTGATTTGTTTTTAAAACATATAGACTGAATTTACTACTTTGCTCCAATAGGCAATTTTAACAAAATCAATCATTTCAGATAATCCTTTCAGATGGGATATTTTTCTCTTTGAACAGTTAATGACTCGACTGAGAGCACTAGGTTAGGCACGGTACTTGGGATATGCTAGTGAACCATTGAAAAAAAAAATGAGGTTCTAGGATCACGAAAGTATAGCTGTTTTGGAGGCTTAGGTTTAGTTAAAGGAACACACCAAAGAAAAACACAACAAGAAAACACTTAGTAAGCTTACACATCATAATACCACTAAGCTGATTTGGTCTTGGGCCGAGATGGCGGGGCACGACTTCGATGGCATGGGCCGAGGGTGGCAGTGGGGCAGAGGTGGAGCATAATGTGGGCCGATGGTTGGTAATGGGCCGAGTTGGCGATGGGCCGAGATGGCGATGGGCGAGGTGACCTGTTACCCAAAATTCGGATGGATGAAATTGGATCAAAAATCTCCCGTTCAAATCTAGTTCATATGGCTATGCACTGCAATAAATTATAAATCTGAATCATAAAATTACATGACTGCATCGTTTCCATTGTCACGAAGTTTCTTAGGGTATTGTATGCAAAAAGTGATACAATGTACATAAATTAAAACACTAATGTCATGGAAAAAATAAAGCAAAAAATACAAAAAAAAACAGCAAAAAACGACAGAAAAACATGAACACACACAAAACTTTCAAATCATAACTTCCTTTAAATCAAGTTATGCAATCATTTTTGGCTTTCTTTTTCAAATTCTCTAGTATCTCTGTTTTTCCAATGATACCCCAAGTTTGTTAGTTTTTTGGAAAAAATCAGAATTTGTCCATCCAACCTAGCTTCATCATGTTCTTCACTGTTATGGCCCTTGAAACTCGATTATTAGTTTCTCGGCCCCTGCCCGCGTTATGATTTTTTGGCCGCGTTAGCGGGCGAAACTCTGAAATAATTCATTAATTTGAAAAATGCTGTTCAAGCATAACCTTTTCCGTCGTATTGGAATTTTTTGTGGTAGAAACCCTTCTCGGAAGTCTCGTAAATGAGTCTAAAACTAGACCCCATATTGTTTGTATTTCGTCGATCCCCTGTAGGTTCATTTCACTGTAAAATATGCATGTAGCAGAAATAATGAATAATGAAATAGTTCCCTCATTATGGTCTGAAAAAATGTGACGAGAAATTCATAATTGAGTTTCAAGGGCCTTATAAACATAGCTTAGCTCCGGTGGGTCTCTTACCTTGGTATGAAGTATGGGTATGTGCCTGCCTATAAGACCCTCGTTTTTCAGGCTATTAATTTTCACTCCAGTGATCCCCATTTTAGGACAATTTCATTCCAGAGACCCTACTTTTCATGTCCAAGCCAGCCATTATCAAAATTGTCCTCAACATCCTCAAAAAGTAGCTGAAAATTGAGGGAAATTGCGGGAAATTGCAGCTTATTTTCTGAAATTTCAGAAAACCTAGTTCCGGAACCCCATTTTGGGGCCTCAAATCAGCTCCGGACCCTCATTTTTGAAATCTGGGTGGCACATACCTACCAAAAAAAAATCTGAGAACCCCCCCGGGCTTAGCTATGTCCTGGCATGGCAAATGCAATACGTGTAATGATGTGTTCAACAGTGCATGGTAAAACCATTGTACTGCAGACATGATAATATCAACAACAAGATAATGAAGATTGACCTCCCATTCAAATCCCAATATTGATTGGTGTGAGAACATACTCCTTGACATCTTCCTTTGTTCTCATGTCAACAATAACACAGTAACAATTTCTCTTGGAATTTCATGATATTCAAAAAAATTCTAAGCAATTTAGATTATCATGTCTATGTGATTCAAGTACCGGTAGTCCAGTATTCGTTTGGACAACCGAGGCAACTTAAGCGCTGATTGCAGAATGGGACTGAGGCTGATATTCAGTGATTTTTAGGTCGGTAGAGAACGAATTGGCCTACAAAAATATCACAGCACAAGTTAGCAAGATCACAACCCACAATACAATGCAGTTGATCTGTGCAGATGACCTTTACCTGGTAATAATACAGCAGACCCAAAACCAAAATTGACTTTTTCACCATTTTTACAGTTTTTACCCCATAATTCTTTAACTATAAGACAGGTAGTATAAACTATAACCTTTTTGGAATCCTTGTAACCAGACAAACATCATGGTGTGCTTTTCAACACAATCGGAACATTTTAAATTTTTTATCCTGTGTAACCTTTAACTCTAAGCTGGGGGCCATGAAAGGGGCGTGGCAAGTGCTTCCATCAATTTTTTGTGTCGTCTGCAAGAATTGCAGAAGGCACATAGGGATTACTCTGGTCGTATGTATGTGTGTGTGTATGTGTCTGTGGTCAAAATGTTGAACCCTTAATATATTGCATGCCGTATGAGTTCCGCAAGGGCTACGATGATGTTACTTGGTGGAAAGGAGGGGGCGGGGTAGGGTGATATGTTGGTGACCTCATGTGACCTTGGTGACCTCATGTGACCTTTGGCCCCATTCACAAGCAACGACGGCAGACGACACTCGCGGTTCGGGGACCGCGATGTATTTTTTTATTATCAATGCATAAAGTACTTGTGTACCAAAATTCACAGTTTTATCCAGATTTGAACACTCACATGAGATCTGTGAACTACAGTCCCCCACTATCGTGCCCATGCATGAATTGTATTGAAAAACAACACATACAGTAACACATGGCCCATTACTTAGTTGGTTTGTTGTGGGCCGCCAGCTATAGCTGGCAGGACCACTTTGCAATATGTTGTGTGTGTGTATGTATGTGTGTGTGTATGTGTGTGTGTTTGTGTACATACATACATGTATGTCTCACTAAAATTGACCTCAATTGAAAAGTTGAAGTTCATTTGGAACCAAACTGTCATAGGTGCACCATGGGATCCTTTATATGTTGATAAGGTAAAAGGTCACATGCCAAGGTCAAAGGTCACATGAGGTCAAGTTGAAAAATAGTCTAAATGTAAAATTGACTTCCATTAGGAGTGGGCTATAAATACGTGATTTTTTTTGTTTTATTTTTGCAACAGTTTTTTGTATTCCATTTACTCTATCTAGGGTCCGGGAGAATCCGCGATCGCGGAAAATGACATGTTATGCGCGGATTTTGCCTTTCCGCGCGGATTTTCCGTTTTCGCGCGGAAAACAGCGGATTTCGTATTTTTTCTACCAGAAAAGGTCATTGAACTTCTTGCCCGACTGTTTTTCTTAACGATCAAAATGTGATTGGCAAGAAAATCGATTTGGTCGGCAAGTTGATAATTTAATGATCGCAGCGAGGCGGTCGAATGCAACTCCGATGATCATGATCAGCAGGGTTGCATTAGTACCGCGATTCAAGCACGATCTAATTGCCCTATTTGTTACTTGGGTATTGTAGTAGACCACCTATGGAAAAGAGATGAAAGGCACACAGTTGTACCAGTGAACATAATGGGCCGTCAATTATTCATCCTTGAGTGCACACTTACCTGATTGCATATAATCCCTGACGGTACTCCACTACTCGTGCATCGCGGGTGTTCCAAAGTCAAAACTTGTGCGCCCGGTATCTCGGAAGTTTTAGAATCACAAGTAACGCATGGGCGGGCAGCAAGCACATGAAAAGTGGGACGAAAAACACAATTAAAACAAAACTGATAATAAATAAACATGCCGGCACCTTACGAATGTATAGCAGCAATCGAGTCACGGTTGAATGGTGATGATTCTTGAGTTAAGATTCTAAATTAATTCACTGTTTATTTAGCTTTCATGGTATCAAATTCGCTGACAGGCCACGCGCGAATTGCAGCTGCAAGCAAGGGACGGCCCATACGATTATTTCATGTTAAAATGACACATTCTAGCAATTCAAACACACGATGATTTTATTTGTGCTTCAATCTAGGTTTTATTCATTTAATGATTTTTATAAAATAATCCGGGCTTAATTATCGTTGTTATTCTTGTTTTCTAGCAATTGTCAGCCCCCCCCCCACATTCATCAGAGGGAATGGAATGTTGTTTACTGGAAATGTTTGGATTGATCCATTTAATGGAATGGGGGTAAGGTAGTTGCGTTATTGTAAATACTTCAATCGGGAAACGAACAAATTTAAGGCTAAACAATTGCTACAGCGAGGAGTTTTCTTTCAATTTCAAAATGAAGTATAATCATCAAATTATTTTTCTTCCACTTTGATATGGTATTTATCAAATTGTAGCTGCACGCTTTACAACTTGGCTCCAGTTCATCAAAAGCGTACGTGCTGCAAAAATATATCGACGTACATGTCATTGATTGTACATAGCTCAATTCATCGCACTGCAAATAGTGTAAACCAAAACAGACTGAAGATGTTGTTATGCATTGTGATGAATCGATTGGGACCTGGGAGTAAATGTTCTGAGTCATTCGATCAACAAAGGTAGACTACTTGATTGACAAGGTTAAACCTGTCGTTCTGTAGCGCTTGTATCGGTAAAGAACAGAAGCGGAAACACATGGCCTGGAAAGATTGTCACTGACTGAATTTGGCAATCTTGCGGCACATATTGGGGTTATTTATTCATGTTTTAAGAGTTCGAGTTGGAAAATATCGGCTGGATCCACGGATTATAGCGACAATTTTCCATATGTTCATCAACACTGATCGATTATTTATTTATTTACACTTATGTAGCAGGATATGGTTGGCTACCAGGACCTGTGGGCGTTATTACGCTGATGCGGCACCATTTCAGCGCTGATTTTGCGCGGAAATACTGATTTTTTTGGTGCGCGGAAAAAAAAAACGCGGATTATTCCGAAAATCGCGCGCGGAAATAGGGTTTTCTAAACGCGATGTCCCGGAACCTAACGCTATCTCAATGTGAAATGACAACATTTTTTGCCTGGGTCTAAGAAAAAGTGCGCCGGGCCAAAATCAAAATGGCCGCCCGTTTCGTATTTCCTGAAAAAAAAATCACATTTCGGCCATAAACTTTGGCATTGGGGTTCTGTTGGTGGTTTTGGTGTCTAACCCTATGTTTGGGGGTCAAAGATTCCATTTATGAGTTAAAAATTAACTGAAATTAAATGCAGTTAGAAATATTAAGGCACATTTTGATAATTTTTTCAATTATACAATGTATAAATCGGGGGAGCTTTTTAAACGATTACCTAGAGACGTAGTTAAATTTCCCAAGAAAAAAAGCATTCCTTAAAAACAAGGCTATTAAGGGAATGTTAATGATGGGTGAAGAGATATTTAGAACACAATATGATTTTATAGAAACGCCTATTGTGCGTATTGTCCAAGAATCGGTAAACAGGGGGCTACCCAAAGACTGACCCACTCGCACGTGCAACAACTAGAACTAGAATTAACCCTTTTCAATGAAAATGTACGATAGGTATACTTCTGGGGTACTTTCTCGGTACTGCATAGGATATATATTGATTTTAACACCTCTTGGATGGTCTATTCGTATTTAAATAGTAATGTGACTTTGTAAAAACGTCTGAAGAAAGTGATGGTAGAACTGTAATTTCCCACTGTACATAATGATAAAATTGATAAAACCGGACACTGATAAGCAATTTGGCAAAATAAAGCACAAGGGTTATCAATTTTCAATGAGCGATAATGGTTGAAAATAAAAAGTATTTTAACGTCCATGACATTTCCACAAATGTAACGTCCACTGACATACATTTGGAAGAGTTTCTATATTATAAGGAAGGTGGCGTCCTCATTTTTATTTAAAGTTAAAAAAAGTGTTACCAAAGTTAAAATATTCTTAAATAGGAATAATGAAACTGGAGCTTGCAAATTCAGAGAGTTTTGGTTAGAAATGATGTCCAAAAAACTGCTTGCCCATTTTCGTAATGTCCATGACACTGACTTCTTAGCTCTTTTTCTTGTTAATAAACTAGAGCTTCTAGATGTTGATGTTTCTTGTTAAACATAAGTATGTTAACTATCAGTACCAGAAATAAATGAACTTCCTAAGTTTCAAGTTGGTTGGAATACACTTTGAAATACAGAGAGGGTGGGAAAAATGTAACGTCCATGATGGTGGAATTGCCCATAAGGTTGATTATAAGACCACTAACTTGGCTGCCATAATGAAAAAAAAAAATCTGGATGGGTTACTTTCTTGTATGGATCTGAAAAAATACTTTAAAATGCTTCCTAAAAATAAACCTATAAAACCAGAAACTACTTCAACATACTCACAAATGCCCCTAGGCCTATTCCTTATAGAACTACAGCAAACAGGCTCTTACAAAGAGGGGGCCAACCCCCCCGATTTCCAAACTTCATAGTTTATAGCATGCTTAAACATTTAACACTAGTGATATAATTCACAACCTTTTCTAATCATCCTCTATTTTGCACTATACACTCAAAAGAGACTCTACAAAAAAACACATACCTCTTTCAGCCATTTTTTTCACTCATAACCCTCACATACATGTACGCTTATATTCAATAAAATCATACGTGTTCTAAGTTAGCTACGATTTAAATACTTACCTGATGGTGATCTAAGATTGCATTCGCCTCCTGAAGTGAATGTGAGACCTTCCAAGTCTTACACCGTACAATATACGCCCAACCCTAAGCCCTAAAGAGAAAACGCCCAACCCTTTCCACTTCCTAAAAAAAAAAAAATTTCGCCATTTGGGATCGGCCTGTTAATGACGCAGATGTTTTTTGCGCTCTACCGTTAGGTAAGTTTTACTTCCCTTTCGGGAGATTTTTCCCATCGTGTTTGTGTATAAATCTTCTTAGTCTGGTTTGTTTTACGGGTGGTTTTAACCGTTATATCAGTCCAGCGAGATTGGAATTTTTGAATGAATTTCGTTTGTGTCACATCCCTATGAATTCGACAGCCTGTACGGAATAAGCTTCATGTTGAAGGTTGTGGTTACAGTATACTGAATTCATTCCGATTTTTTGTTTGAGTTAATTCAGTGATCGTTTGGATGTCATTTTGACCTTAGAGGTGTCAAATTCTAAATTTATTGAAAGCCGTCAGTTATATTTTCGATAAAATTTAGGAGATTGTCTGTTCTTGCCTTTCGATGCGAGTATCACAAGTCATGTATGTCACCCGGTGTACGGCTGTTTTCCATGGCAAGTCCGTCTATCATAACAATGATCTATTCATAATATTCAACCCAATCAAATCAATTTATTTGAACTTCATCATCACATCAGTGGATATCACTTAGAAAGCCGTTTAAATAATAATACATTTTAAAGTATGCCATTATTTGGAACTAATTTTTAAGAAATAGTATCTATTGTTCATTGTTTGATGATTTTCTTTTCAATAATTCAGGTTGTGCGTAAGTAATCCTTCTAATCACAAAGATTGAATGAAAATTTAGGAACTGAACTGAAATGATTTAATTTGGTGGTTGTTTTGGCACATTCGATTTATCACGATGTAGTGTACTTATAATTTCAGACACAAAAAGTAAAGTTTAACCAGAACATGTGTGAAGCAGGTCACTACATGGGTACATTTCAACTGGTGCGTCTGTTTGGGCGCATTTGGATCGTTACGAAAATTTATACAAAATATAACAAAGCTTACCCGACCTCAGCGCAAGGGTTCACATACGGTCAATCGTTTCGAACTGGTGCCCTGTTCAGGCCATTCGGCTCGTTTACCGAAAAATATACAAATATAAACCAAAGCTTAACCAAAACCTCAGAGCAAGGTTCACATACGGGTATTCGTTTCGACTTGTGCGCCTGTTCAGGCCACTTCGGCTCGTAGAAAAATATACAAATATTAAACAAATGCTTACAGAACCAACGAGGAAGGTTCACATACGGGTAATCGTTTCGACTGGTGCGCCTGTTTAGGCACATTCGGCTGTACGAAAATTGCAAAGAAAAAAAAGTCTGATTTAAGTCCTATATCCTGACTATTGAATGATTCTAATACAAAATTGTTTTTTTAATTTGACGTTTTTTGACCTTTGACCTTTGTCCTTTTATCTTTTAATAACAACTAAGGGTTGTCCCCAGTTCTCCTGTTCGGGCAATGGACTAGGGGAACATATACAACTCCGTTAGTCTGTTAGTATTAAACCATTTATGGCCTACTTGGGATCTTAGGGCCCGTTGTTAGAAGAAGTCAGCGCAAATGCAACGCCTATTCCCTATTGATTGAGAATTTCAGGAATCTCCTAGATTTGGACAGTTTGTGCCAGGGTCCGATTGAACATACGTGGTTAAGAGGTATACCTTCGGCAGCAATGAGCGTAACCTAATTTTTGGTATGTTTACAATCAAATAGCGGGTGTCACTTTTTCCGCAGAGCGTTGTAGGATCAGACAACCCCTTACAAGATTTTCAGACAAACTTAATGGTTGTCTTTGCTTGAAATCAAATTTCTTAGCAGAGTGTATTTTTAACATGAAAGAGTTAAAAACAACCTCAAACAAACAGTTGCTAGTTGTTAACACTCTCATTCCCCGATTTATTCTAATTGTCGATCTCAACTTCATCGGGTTAGCTTGACAAATTCCAATGTTTTCTCTATGCGTATTGTTTCACGAGTGTTTCCGTAGTATATAAAATCAATTTATTGGAACAACTTTTAAAAAGCGGACACGTTACAAACGGTGGGTCCATAAAGTACAATAAGGACAACTTTACATGAAAATACTGAGAAGAATAATTAACAATTTAGATGTACATTGTACATACTAAACGGATTTGATATAGCGTCTTCTCAAAACAAGGTAAAGGCTTACAAATAGAGAGTAGTAATTACTATTTAGCCTAAAATATTAATTATTCTGCCAGTACTTCAGTACCAAGACCCTCTTCATCTGTTCATTCTGATGTGTCATCAATCGATAGCAGTCATTGAGGGGTTTATTGATCATCTCTTTTCGGTTATCATTCACGTATATGTTTGATCAGCTTTGAATGGTTATTCCCCTCCACTGTCGGTGGTCGGGACGACTCCGCATTCTCAGCTCATTTAATCCTACTTTCTTCTTGGTTCCGGGGGATGATGGGGCTGATAGCGATAATATGTCTTAGTTACGGCGATTATTTGGATGCTTTGGGTCTCAAGGTCTCTCATGTTCATGTGATTGTGACTGGCAGTTGTTTCAATTATTGAGTGTATTTTTCTCACCATCTTATTTTTGTTAGTTTGGGGTTCAGATTCAAGGAATCTCTTCTCCCTTGCTTTGAATTTGCTTTGCTCCTTGCGAGGTGGTGAAAGGCTTTAATCAACATGTTTTTGTAGTTATGCGCCAGGAAGCTTTTTTTTATTGTTCTTTCACTGTTCTCTCATCTTTAGATAACCTTTGGAGGAACTTTACTTTGGTTGTGCTGCTCAGTTCTTTTCTACGCTTTTTGACAGGGCTGAATCTTTGGATGGCCATTGCGACTGAAGGTTTTTCGGTGATGTAATAAACAATCAAATTAAATTTCATCTAACATCTAATATACAATCCATTGTATAGAGATTATGCTCGAAAAGCACGGGTTGCTTTTAGTAGCAGTTTATTTAGTGAAGTGTTCGTGCTCTCGGCTCCCACCCCAGTATTATTCTTCGCTGGGGTGGGCTTCGTAATGTTTTGTGATCCTGCTTTTGCCGTCCGACCCTGTCTGGCTCCCGTGGCGGCTGCGGCGGTGCTTTCGCATAGAGGAATCTTACTAGGTGAGAATTAATGTGGCGTCCACGTGGTGTACAGATCCAGTTTCCTGTAAATCGCTGTGAAATGGTGGTACCAGTTTTAAAAAAAAAATAGTTAAGCCCCTCTTCAGTTATATATGAACATTTTCTTGCATTTTGGGGCGGCAGGCTGCCAGAAACTGGCGTTGAATCTAAACATACCTAGCTTAAATTTTACGGTGTTTCTTCTCAGATTATGTCTTTTAAGCTTGTTTTTATTCTGGTTTTCCATCAGGAAGGAAAGAATTTAGTATTCGCCACGGCTGAATTCGGGAAACGTTAACGGAATACACCGCATTGTTAAGGTGCCGAATTTTAAGTGGTGGCAGGAAACTAAATTATCCCCTCATGCATGACATGGGATTATTACGGAGTCGAGTCCCGCATACATAATCGAATGTATGAATGATTGCACGTTAGTTTGCCACGCCACTCCGGTGCGGACCTTTTGCGTTCAATCACCAAATACAGGCCGGGCACCCGGGTTCTATTATCAAAGATTTCCGTGTCTACTGATTATCACGTAGTTGCGTGTTTTTCAGTGGGAGGGTTATCTGTATTCGGTAATATTTCTGTCTTTCATTTCCAAGTTCGTTTGAGTAGACAGGAGTATTCTGTTAAGTGTTCTGGGTCTGAAGAATTCTGGGAAACTTTTCTAATTTGCTATTCCAAGGATTTATTGAAAGTTTCTAATAGGTTGCAGTTGCCGTTGTTTTCAGCGAGCCTTGCTGAGATGTGGTTTTAAGGCTGCAAAAGCAACACGCTATACATAGTTAGGAAATTGGAGAGGATGAGAGAGAGGTTTTATAGGAACATGGCCTGTCCTCCCTCAGGAAAGGGGGGGGGGGGGGGGGGGGGGGGCTGTATGTGGGTCTGGCCAGGTATATTTGTAGCTCCTACAGACTTGTGCCTGGCTGGGTGACAGAGAAGAAGAAAGGTGGTTAGATTTTCCTGTAGCAACACTGCTCCTTTTTATTATCGTGTGGTCATCTTAATCGCTTGGTTTGTCCAGTGAATATTACTCTAACTATTTTACCTCTATAGTTTTCATTGGCACAAGTTTGTTCTGGGTTAATTTCCGTTTTTAATTCTCTGGCTAAATTTGGCTTTTCTGCATGGAGTTCGTCAGATCTTTGCCCTCGCATGGACTGTTTTTCAGCGGGCACGCTCTGCTTTCCGAACGAGTTGGATTGTGTTCAACTGCGTTGGGATCAGACCGGTCCAAAGTTCTGTTCTCTTTATATGTTCCCCATATTTTTTAATCAATCTTTTCTAGACTGTTCCAGTATATCAGTTTGCCAACCATTTCTTGGTTTGATTGGTGAGGGACATTGTAATTCAGTCATAAGCTTTTTCTGTTCTCATCAGTAAAGTGCTGACTGACATCGAGTCTTCATATTCACTCTCTTATCAATTGGTAAAGGTTTTCTGGCCTGTGAAGGAAAGTACTTGTCTGATAGTCATATTCTTGAACCTTTCCAGTCTTTAATTGTTTGGAGGGTTCTGGCTTGCTTTAGTCACAACATGGCATATTTTTACCCTTGGTAATGCATCTCAGTGGTGTTGTGTCCTCAACAAACAGTGGTGGTATGAAGCCGTCCCCCACTCTTGGTCTCTACACACATCTCCCTCTTTGTAGTGCAAGGTTTTGGGTTCGGCCTTCTGTAGTTCATTTTAAGAGTGTTTACTTTGTTCAAGCAGACTTTATTTGCCCAGGGGGCACATACATGTATTTCAATACGCCGATTTGGTCGCTGTTTGATAGATTTTTCGGCATTTCTGTTTTCAGGTCAGATATTTCCTACTTAGATCTGTTCTCTTCGGTCTCCTTCATACTCATTCCAAAACTTCTCTAGTTATGAAGATTTGGATTGCAAATTGTTTAGATCCTTCCCGGAGGAAACTGGCAGGTTTACCTTTTTCCCAAAATTTTCCCTTGTCCTTAATTTCTTTTCAATGGTCTTTTTCCTTGACATGTGCTTATTCCCTTCGCTCTGCTTTTGGTACAAATGCAGTTTTTGATTTCTGTTACTCTTTGCATTCTATTGGTCTAAGTTCCCCTTCTTCCCTCATCTACTTAGATCACTCCTAAGTGCTCATGTTCGAGGGCCGGTCATTGTTGTGACTTATGTTGGCTGTTGAACATTATATAAGAAGGCATATAAATCAATAGGTTTTTCTCTGAAATCTGTTCCCCATGATTTTAAATGCTTTAATTTCTTTAGAGTACACAGCGCTACAATACTTATGTCATAGGCCGTCTGAGTTGACTTTTGAAGTAAGTATATTCCTCCTTTTCAGCTGTGGGTCGGTTTCTCTTGATACTTTGAAACTGTTCTTGATTGCCTTGGTCGTTTCTGCTTTAGTATTAGACTTGGAATTTATTCATGGGAATGTCAGGTGTTTTCCCTTTTTATTCTCCCCTAAAGTCAAACTTGGCCAGTCTAAATTGTGGGAGTGATTTATTTTGGACTTATCCCCTCCTTGGTCATCTCTATCCATAGAAAGTTTTGAAGACACTGTTCTCCCTTGCTGCCCAGTTTCATAATTGTTTGTTGTATAGGCTATACAACAAGTGATCAGTACCGTAAGCCTTATTATGTGGTATCTGAGTTACCCCAGTGGTTGGTTAAGGCTACTATTATACTGGTGCATATAAAGCCCGGCATGTGGGATCTTCGTATTTAAGTTATTGATCCTACTCCTGCTGTTCATATGGAAGAATGAAAGGGCACATGTTGGTCACAATCCTTCTCTATCTTGAGAGTGGGAGATGATAATTGACTTTGGTACTTAATATTTGTTATGAGACAAATATTTAAGTATTTCAAAGTACATATATGCCTCTTGTATTACAGATTATTAGGCAATCGTGTGAGTATGGTTAAGATTTGTCCTTTTTTGGACTTTATTTGAGTAGGATCTGTTTTATGCCATGAGGCTCCGGATACTTACCACATCCTTTTCTAGCGGGCTAATCTTGGTGCAATCCTAGTAAGATCACCATCAGGTAGGTAAGTATTATGAAATCGTAGAGCTAACATTCAGGGGCCTTTAGTGCCCCCTTTGTTAGTAGATTAGGTTAAAACTTACCTGATGGTGACGGCCTTCTCCAGCCTTTTCCCCCTAAGTATCCTTCGCTTGTCTTCTTGTGAGTTTTGGCGAAACGAAATAGGAAGTGGAATGGAGGGAAAGGGTTGGGCCGAGTTTCTTTTAGGGTTAGGGTTGGTTGGGCGATCTATTGTACGGGGTGTGTAAAGCTTGGAAGGGTATCCCATCACTCAGGAGCGAATGACAAGAGCAGGAGGAGGAAAAAGCAGCTACATACTCTCTCAGCCCCTATTTCCACTTACCCAATCCCCCCCGCCCCTCTCCCAATCTCTGTTCTCAGTCCCTCCTCGCCTGATTGTCCAGTATATTCCTAATCTACTAACAAAGGGGGCCAATAAAGGGCCCCTGAATTTATCTTTCATACATCATTAAACATTCCTTGAAATAAGATATTTTTTTAAGGAAAGCCCTTTTTCTTGGGAGAATTTAACTGTGTCTCTAGGTAATCGGTTTGAATTACAGCTGCCACCCCCATATTATCCAGAGGTCACCACCCATCAAACGTTGATGCAGATGTTGCAGGACCTCTACAAGGTCAACAAAATTATCCGAAATAAAAGAGGATGATGAGAACCTATTGTGTATGGTTGGGGATGATGTCAAGAGCGGAAGCAGAGTCGGGGGGTATTTCCCATGTGAGAAGGGGAAATAATGGAAACATTGAAGGGTGCCCAAGAAGCAGAGAGAATGGAATGTCACTCTCAAGAACATATGTTCAAACCTAAACCAACCACTGCTGGTATTTGGTAAGAGTTGGCACCAAAAGATGGTACATTTGAGTTCTACTTGATGACAATGGGGATGGAACTTGCCGAAGTGGACCAGATTGTTTGACCCCACAAATGGGGGGTTAAAGACCACAAACCCACAAGTGAAAAAACACCACAAAAGACAAAGTTATGGCTGAAAATGTTGATTTTTTTTTGGAAAACGGCAGCCATTTTGGGATTTTGGCCCCGGTTGCACGTTGTCTTAGAGCCCAAGGCGGAAAAATTTGTTAATTCATGTTGAGATAGAGTAATGGAATACAAAAAAAAACGGTTGCAAAAATAAAATGGACAAAAAAATGATTTTTTCACCCTGTATAGCCCACTCTCCTACATTTTCCATTGAAAGTTGACGTTCTAAATTGAGTCATAGGTGCAACCCCGGGGTGCAACATGGGATTCATCATTTGTATGAGGTCAAAGGTCATGTGCAAAGGTCATGTGAGGTTCAATTTGAAAGATAGGTTGGGGTGGCCACCGCTTATATTCTTTGAAATATATAGCAAGCACGGAGCCGAGAACCGTGAAATTTAGTTTACATGCTGTTGATGCCTAAAAAATAGTAGAAATGAGAGAAACTTAAACCGAAACCACATAAGTTGTGACAAACTTAGTCCAAATTGTCACGAGTACTGAATAAAAAAGGGATAAAAGTATCAAGAAGTTTAAAGGGTGTGTTCTATAAAATTAGGGTAACCTGTAGACTTTGGTGTCCCATTTACTATACATGTGACATTTTTGTTTATTTAAATAAAAAATGACGATATGTATTCAAACTATAAATTCCATTGAAATTACAGCATTTGCATCTTATTTTCTGGATTATAGAATATGAAAACATTGAACTCATTACTTTAATTTTAAAAATAAGGGGTCATTTCATGTGTAAATGGGACACCAAGCCGTGACATGAAATAAAAAAGGCCTAAACAACATGTGTCTTGTTTTAATGTGCATCAAAACCTTTAAAATTATATGACTATTGTGTCTGATTTATTATAAAGCAAACACATACAGGCTTGTAAAATAATAAATCTGGCTGTTTTGGTTAAACTAGCCGGATCATGTTATAATCAATGAAAGTCATTGGTTCACGTGAAACAAAAACCCAAAATTTGTGTCCGCTTTTCACATTACTATGGGAACTATGGTCTGTTCTGAGACATTGCTTGCATACGTAATGCTTATCGTGCAAAGTTTGTAAAGGTCACGCGTTTTGAACGCGCCTTCCCAAAAGGGTGGTGGTGTACATTTTTGTTGGTTCATGCTGTTGTTTTGATTTTATTTTTCAAAAAAAAACAAGCGATTCCCAACAAATTTAGTGTCATTTAAAAGCTTTATTAAACCCTAACCCGGACCGGGACGTTTTGCCGACCAACGGGCCAAATTGGCAACGAGGTGCAAGCTATTGTTATTTTTAACGGCCCAGATGCAACGAGAAACAAATTTTGCGTTTCAGCATCTCGGCCGTTGTCCCGGCCAGGAATAAGAAGCGTACAAGTCGTTAACGGCCCAGATGCAAAGAGAACATCGAGTAATTTTCCGGAAGACGGCCAGATGCAATGAGGAACATCGACGTCATTTTCCCGGAAGACGGCCCAGATGCAACAGGAACATCGCGCAATTTTCCGGAAAAGCGTCCCAGATGCAACGAGGAACATCGAGTGCGAATGCAATGAGACAGGGCCTAAATAAATAAAAAATAAATAAATAACTAATGCTGGTACTGACCACACTGATCTGCATGAAATCTGTAGTTATAGTTCGCCAGTCGGGCGTGGCGCTCTTACGCTACGTCATAGTCGTGCGTGCGCTATTACGCTACGTCTATGACTCGGTTTATGTCATGAAGCGTTTATGCATTAATTAAAAATAGCTTACGAAAATGGTGGCCGCTATCACATCGATATCGAAATTGTGTATAGCATTTGCACAGTGTCACCCGCCTTATGAAAAGATTGCGCATTCTGCGGGCAAACCGTCAGAAATGCAGTGAAAAGCATCGCATCATTTCCGGGAATGACGCCAGATGCAACGAGGAACATTAGCGTCATTTTCCGTAAAGACGGCCCAGATGCAAACGCGGAACTCGCGTCATTTTCCGGTAAGACGGCCCAGATGCAATGAGGTGCATGAGGTCATTTGCGCGACAAAAAATAGTTGTTGACGGCCGAGATTGCCAAAGAGAACATTTTCCGCCCGGTACCAGTTTTCGTTGCACCAGCAGTGCATCTGGGCCGCGTTAGGAGTTAATATGCTATATGCCTGCAAAGTTTAATTGGTCTAGCTTATAGGGAGGTACAGATACAGCATTTAAAGTTGGAAGCCAAGGGGTGGTGCAGGAAGCGGCGCCACAGGAAGCGGCGGCCGCCTATAGAAACTCTATGGGAATTTGTTCATTAGTAAAATGTTTTGCCGAAAGAGTTAAGTTTTTCCGTCAAATCTGGGTGTATGCTATAAATTTGGGACTAAATGAAGCAACACATTCCACTTAACATTTTATGCATTAAACGTGTGATTGTGGTTATATCTAATGGAACTTATGTGGCCCAATTTGTATCTGAGTAATGCACATTTTCCTATATCTTACATTGCGAGATATAGATATAGGAAAAACGCAGACAAAAACATTGCTGAAGAACAGCAAACACAATTTGTGCGTCACTTTTAATACTAACCCTATCATGGTTCAATGTATACATATTCTGAAAGGAATTTGATGAGGAATTCAAAAATTGCAGTTATATTTGTTAGAGGGTTAGAGACTAAAATTTTTTTAATTCAAAAATGGTTTTAATTGGAAAACAACATGCTTTTTCTGTTGCAGCTCCGACCTTTGTGGAACCAATTTACAGTTCACATCCGCCATGCTACCTCTCTGAGTGTTTTCAAAACACTGGTAAAAACCCATCTACTTACTTCATGACAGTCATTCTCTCCATTTTGCCATGTATTATCTATTTGCTGTTTTTGTAGTTTAAGATTGTAACTTAAGATTGTTATTTAAGTCATAATGTGTAGTTTTGTTTTGTAAAGGGCATAGAGACCTTCTGGTTTATGCACTCAAAAGCATCTCATTATTATTATTATTATTATATTAACAGGATTTGTTTTTTGGAACACCCTAAACCTTAAAAACGCTGTACATTAATGTAATACTTTACCCACACTCTGTTAGCATATCTGTTCTTGCACCAAATTATGTGAGTAATAAGAAGATTTCTAATGACACCTGAAAAATTTGCATTGCAGAAGTAGTTCATTTTGATCAAAAAATAAATGTTTCACCCTGTATATTTTCAAGGTCACCCTATATAATGAGATGCAATGCACATATTTAGATTCCTTACAGCTTTGGCTTTCCAAATATATATATACTTTTGTTACATTTCAGTGAAGTTTAAGTGAAATATCTGAGTTTGAACATCAATTGGTGACATACATTGAATAATAAGGCATGTAATGCAAAAGGGGGCAAGTTCATGACACATGACCAAAGACAGTGTATCTAAAACTTTTAAAATTTTGAATATCCTGTGGTGATCTGTGGTTCCCCATTGGTGTCCCGCTACACTTGTGCCTGAAAAACATTGTTTTATATGCAGGCATGACCATTTGTACTATCAATATTATTGTGCCCCCTGAAATAACCAAAATGTACATATAAAACTATATACATATCACATGAAATTAAAAAAATCAGAAAATTGGTTTGGTGTCCCATTTACACAGGGAACCGGAATGCAGTTTTATTGCAATATTTTTAAGATTTTTAAAGTACTTTTGACTAGTTTGATTGTTATTTAATGGGGAATGATATTATCATATATTTGTTCCAGAAATTATTGAGATCCTCCTTAGATTTTTGTTCTTTTTTCACTCAAAATGTCACATGTTGGTACCCTAATTTACGGAAACACCCTATAATATTAAAGCAATAACAGCACATTTTTTGAAGGGCGCCCAAATTTTCAAAATTTTATATTTTTGAACAGTTATGTTGGTAATAGTCTAGGAAACTACACCTGCGAACGAGAATGTTAAAAAAATGCGTATTTATCATAAAATAAGCGATTTTGTAACTAGAAATGGGATCCCAGACTGTACTTAACGGCAGAGCTGGAAATGCTAAGTATGTCCGTCCATGATGAAATAGTGCCACCTCAAGAAAATGACCTATAACTTGACTTGCCTGAACAATTAATGGATGAGAGTAGACACGTACATGACGCTATTTCCTGGCTATTTCATATTGGAAGGCTGCTGGAAACGGAAATTATCGGAGATCTCCGATAATAATTTATTCTAATTACAAAATTCCTTCGTTTGCAACACATAGACATTTTTGAGCTTAACCATTCACAGGTATAGTTTACTAGCCAGTTACCAATGCAACCGTGTAAAAATCTCAATTTTTTTTGTGTGTTAAGAATAGGATTTTTGTGTGATCACATTCATGACCTTTTTGAGGTGAAATTTCCCAAAACTGGTGCATTGTGGAAATTATTATTGCCCTAACCATTAATCAGGATTTTTTTTTGGTGTCAGATATAAATTGAACATGGACTACTAAGGCGAATCCTTCTGCTTTCACATCTGTGAATGTTGTTCCTTCTGAAATAGCATCTTCTACTGGAGTCCTGAAGACAGCCTCAAATTTCAAAGGTCACAATCGCAAATTACATAAAGTTATGGCAGCACTGCACAGCCAGTGAACTGGTATTGACTAGCTTACAGACACCTTGAAGTAAATGCTGACATGCATGTCTACTATTATAAACATAATATTAAGAAATGATATATTGATGAATCCAACAAGCTTGTAAATTCCCGGGAATAACAGACGCTATTTATACATTACAAGCATTGTTGATGATATCGATCAGTTTTGAGACCTGGACTTGTGTCAAAGCAATTAAGTGTGATTTTTGGCAAAATAAGACCAATTAAACAAAATATCATTTTGCTCACGTATGTGTTTTAAATTGGACTCCAAATATTTTACAACTATTGACTTCTCATGAGGGAAATGGTGCACAACTACCTAATGTGACAGCCTCAGGGCCATAATTTCTTGGACATAACAAATGCGCGCGTTGCTTGTTGCGCGTACTGCGTCTACATGTAACCCGATGGTGCGCCGTTTTGGCGGGGAAGCGGCGTACGTTCTAAACTGTCCAAGAAATTATGAGCCAGGGTATAGTGACAGGAGACTGTGGGCCTACTATTTTCCCAAGACCTACTATGTTAATTCATCTTTATTCACGATTGAACTTGAACAGTGAAGAAGACCCCATGCTGTACTTACGGGGTTTGACGTATGATCTGTTTACGCACATGCTGTTTTGAGCTTTGTGCATTCAATTTAGAACCCACTGTCGGCGGCAAAAGATAGACTTTGCATTTTGAGATCTGAAAGTTCCATGCGCAGATACCATGGATCTCTGTGCGCTTTGTTTGCATTTAATTAGCGCGAAGAATTAAAACAAAAACAAATCGTGTCAATCGCGAGTCCTCTACGGGAGACTACGCCCGCTTTCAGGCGCGCATCCTATACACACGTGTTCACTGCTTTGCTGCGTACCGAATGTGCCGCGAACTTTTCTTGCAGCCCAACGAGGCGCCCAAATTAAAATTTGAGTTGTTTTACACATTTAAGTCAGTGACCCCCATTTTTAATTTCAAAATTTTGAAGAACGACATTGGGACCTCAACATACTTAGAAATTACAAAAAAATTATCGAGAAGTTTTTATTTTGTAGGCGATCCAAACGTCAAATTTTGACTTTTCCCATAGACTTGCGTGGTTTAAAAAGTGACAACATACCCTTTTTGTTTTGGCTATAGCTCAAAAACAAAGTCGGTGATCCCCATTTTTTTGTGTCGCCTGCCCTAAGGCAGGAAGACACATAGGGATCACTTTGTCCACTGTAGTTGTCTGTTGTGAAAAAGGGTTAACATTTGCATGTAATATCCACATACTTTGATGGATTTAAACCAAACTTGGGTCACAGGTGCAACATGGCATCCCCCACTTGTTGATGAGGTCAAAGGTCACATGCCAAGGTCAAAGGTCATGTGAGGTCAAGTAGTAAAATGGGCTGAAAATGTAAAATTGACCTCATTTCAAAAGTTGAAGTTCAATTGGAACCAAACTTGAATCATAGGTGCAACATGGGATCCCTCATTTGTTGATGAGGTCAAAGGTCACATATCAAGGTCAAAGGTCCTGTTAGGCCTATCATTCTCTAACCGCGACGGCAGGCGACACAAGCGGTCCGAGGACCGATGTATTTTTTATTTCAGATTCATAATCAGCACCGTTGTAAATACCATATGTGAATTCTGGAAAATGTTATCGAGTAGTTCACTAACACGTCAAACCCCTTTAAGGTGCAACGAGAGATTTCACATATCAGGTGCCCCTAAAAGAAATAGTGCTGATTTTTGCCCTGATGTAAAGCTTTCCATAAAAAAAAATATGCCCATCTGAAAGGATTACTTCCGAGAAATGTTTTGTTGGTACAAAAATCTTGAAATTTCTGATTTTGTATAGGAGCAAATACGAAATTCAGCCTGTTTTATATTGAAATATTTATAAGCAAATCATAATCACCTTTTTTCTCTCTTTTTAACATTCAAGTGCTAAGGTGTTTTCACGCACGTTGGTGCCTAAAAGGGGGGTTTTCATGGAACCCCCCCAAGGAAACCACTTTCCCGATGGAATTTTCAAATGAAACTCATACCACCTTTGAGGGGGCATAAGACAAGGCCAAAGGTTCAATATAAATGTGAGTCCGGTTTATAGTCTGGAAATTAGGGGCAAATCATGTTTTCGAAATGAGTCAAATCGCTCAAAAAAGGTCATGTTCAGCGACCTTGCTTCCACCGCATACACATTGCAAATCATTTGATTTATATTTGCTCTAGAAGGACCAATTTAAATGTATTTAACACACAAACATTACCGTTTTTTCTGGTACATTTTTGTATTTTTGGGGGGGCAGTCGTATTGCCATAGGTTTGTACAGCAATGTCGCGCCAGTTGCGCTCGTGATGAAAGCGCTTTTCAGCACATAAAGGGTTAATTATTTTTTCGATTCATGTAATTAATTTTAGTTTCATGACATATGAAATGCATAAGCAGAAAAAGATTTCTGGCACAGGAGTTTGCTAATTTTTATTTTAAAATCACACTCCGTTGGTGCCTGGAGGGACCCAAGCTAAGTATCTCATTAAACGGCAAGAAATTTAGTAATTTTTAAAAAAAAAAAAAAAAAAGCGAAGGATAAGTTACACAATTAGAGTTCGAAAATATTTTTCACAAGATGAGAAATCGCCGAAAAACAAATTGCTTGGTTTACTATGGAACCCCCCCCCCAGCACTCTAAGTGTTAGACATTTTGTAGTAACTACAAGGTAAGAACTATATGAGTGTCTAATCTGTATGAAATTACTAGTATGACACATATTAATATGCTCAATCTGTATCAATTCACATGAATGATTACTGAACGTTAGGCCCCCCAATGGTGGTCTGTCATACCTGTGTACATAAATATGTGGAGTGACTTTTGCTGCATAACCCTAGGTGATGAGCCCAAATTTTGTTTTTTAAAAAAAAAAAAAAAAAAAACATGAACCAAAAACACAATCAAAAAGGAAGAATTTCCGTGGGGGGGGTTAGGACACGACTGTAGTTTGGGCATTGGGGATTTACAAACGGTAAGGGGGGAACTGCCTAAAAGTGCAGTCTCGCATCAGGTTACCATTACCAAAAATATCTCTTAACTTGAGTTCAATACATCTGTAATATATGATATTGGGAATAAATTATTGACTTTTAAAAATCCATCGGGGTTAGTGGAATAACCCCGCTGCAAAAGTGTGATTTTCCAATAACTGGTTCATTTAGAGAATAAAGATAGGATTTGTTGTGCCTATCTAATTATCGTGTCATAGTTGGATGGGCAGTCCAATATTGTTGAGTAGTGGATGCCGGCGCAGTCGGTATCCACTACGATAAAAAATATGGACTGCCCATCCATATGACACGATCTTAGGATCGGCCAAAACAACAAATCCATCTTTTTATTCTCATTCTTATTTAGTTTTGGTGTGTTTAAATCACCAAAAATATGTTTTTTTTATTGCAATATATTAGTTTAAAAAAAACAAAAATATTCCCCCGCTGTAAAAAATGAACCAAACAACACTGCAGCATGAAATTGCTAAGCGCTGACATATGCACGCGCGCGCGTAAACACTTGCGCGGAGCCGACTATTCAATATGTCTCATATAAGATAGGCAACCAAACCAATGATATTGCGTGTTGGCTTACTAAACCCGCCCACGAATAAGAATTAGATTTAAATATTCGTGAACCAAGCCTAGTCTTTTAGTCAAGAATGTGTGTAACCGTTCGATATGTTAAGAAGCGCCCTCATTACGGAAGTCTTTGGAAAAGACTACCCCCCTGAATTTCCATGATTTTGGGCTTATACATTTGCAGTTTATTTACCAGGAACCCCCATAGAAAAAAGTGATGGATTTTCGAGAGATAATCATGTCTAATAGATGCATATATTTGAATCAACTCAATGTAACTGTAAACACAATTACTAATAACCTTAGGGTTGCGGTATTTTTACCTGTTTCCACATGCGTGAGCTGGCAAAAACGTGTGAGACCAAAAATACTAGAAAAATAGATTTCACAAGTGATAGGTGTAGCAATTTGTTTTGTAGTTGTAGCAATAGACGTTGTGATTAGATTATAGCCCATTTGTTTGATTGAATTTTATAAATGATAGAGTCCTAAATTTATCATCTGTTATATTTATTATATTTTTTTTGTAAAAACTGTCAAAAGCTATTTTCCCCCATCCATGTAGTCATTGTGTTGGTTGCATTGTCACAGTCGCAGACATTTAATCATCATGCCATGGATCTGGGACTGGGAGGTAGAGGTGAGGAATGTTGGCATTGTTATTTTTATTTTTTTTTTTTTGTGGGGGCAGTGGGCAGGTTAGTCGGACATGTTTGACAGGGGAACATATGCCGGGGGTGAGAGGCCTAAAAAAGGGTTTGCATTTTCTTCTTTTTCAATATGTCTTCAATAGCGGGTGGTCATGCAATTCCTGATGTCTTCTATTGCGGGATCGACCAGACTTAATTGCACTACGTAAGTGGTAACAAATATCCTCTAATGTCCGGCTATTGCGAAAAGTCCACCTATACAAGAAAAGTCTCACGAAAAAGCTGTGGCTCCCGTCGTGTTCTAACATGGCATGGTGATAGAACATGATGAGTCATGTGCTGGATAATTTTTGGACAGAAACAGGTTATGAATATTAATGAGCTCATTGCCTATTTGAAGAAGAAAAGGCATGAAGCCACTTACAGACTAAACCGATTACCCAATGAACTGTCTAACGGCACGGTGATAGGAACAGGAGGTCATGTGCTGTATAACATTTTTAGACAGGTTATGAATATTAATGAAGCTCATTTGCATAGTTCCAATAACATGATGTACACAGTTGTGGGTGACATCTTAATTAATATGTCATGGAATACTAATTGGCCGAAACACTGACCAATTACTATGGTCAACCTGGGCTACAGAGTCATGTGATGAGCACTTTAGCAGGTGTGAGAAACATGTGTGTGAATGTGTTTTAGGACCCGTCATGATTGATCGAAGTGTTTTGATTCTTGACCCCAACCACAATTCGTTGTGTGGGCTATGTAATACCACAGACTGGCGGGTGGGCAGGCAGGCGAGTGGGATGGGTGGGGATTTACAGATGGGCGGGCGGATGGGCAGCCAAAGCATTATCCACTTACGGACACTGATCACTCAATGTTACCTCTAACATGGTATGGTGATACACTGTAAAAAGCCCCCCCCCCCCCAGGGGTTGAAAAAATGTAAATTTCTTGGGAAGATAATGCATTTCTCACAAATTCCCACATATCTATGTATAAAATTCCATCCGAAATGGCCAAGTTCCATCCAAATGGTCAACTTTCCTCCGAATGGCCAACTTCCCACTTTTTGAGCCCTGTAAAAAAAACCACCTCTTTTGGGACACCCTACCTCGACGCATAACCCCCTCAGCCGCGGGCAAGTGCTGTAAGCTGCTATTGACTAAAACGGGGATCCGTCGGCTCATCGTCCACGGTAAGGGTATTTAGCCGGCGTACTATGTTTTCAGTTTGTCGACTTAGGGACCCCATCTTTTCACATTCATGCGGGGACAATGGAATTATTCATTATTAAAGAACAATATACAGATGTGAATCTTAAAAAGGGAATTATTATGGGAATAACAGCCAATTTTTGAAAAAAAATAAAGATTTGATGACGTCACGGCATGGAATTGTTTATTATTTTGCTTCGGGGGGGACCCATTCAGGTATAAAAATGACGTACGTATCACTTACATTGGAAAAAAAAAAACAACCGATTTCGTAATCGTACGCGTTTTTGAAATCAGTAGGAAAAGGTTATAAATTTTACTGTTTAGGACATACTAAACGGCGGTGTCTTTTGGAAAAAAATAATAGCACTTTGGGCAGAGGGTATGTAACAGACCTTGATTTAACATTGTAGGATTTATATAATATCGGTTCTCGCCCCGAAGAGCTACCTGAGACCTGACACGTGACCGGGTACCTGACACGTGACACCAAAAACAATTCATCTCGTACCGTTATAACTACATAAGGCAAAAGCAGCAGCATTCTGCATCTCCGTGGTCACAGCGTAATCGATCAGATGTGAGACTTAAGTGGTTCTGTAGTTACAGACTAGTTTCAATGGCATGACGGCGTGTAAAAGGGACTATTTTCAAAGCAGGTAAGTCATAGTGTGCGTTTACCTGTTTTCAAGGGAGTACATACCAGCATAATTTCGGGCGGGGGTAAGTAATCTTACATTGTTTTTCAACAGTTCACAATCAATCAATCAAAATAAGCTCCTTAGTAGATAGCCATGAAAACCAGTAATAGTAAGCCATGTGTCATGTCACGCATGCATTGAAACATTAACATCAATTGATATAGCGCTCTAGAGCAGAAAATGAATACAATGAGAGTACATATGCGTCAGTGGATGTGACGGCGATATGATTTGAATGTTGCGGGTTCGAACCCCAGTGCGGCCAATGTGTCTCGCCCTTTTTTTTTTTTAAAGAAATAAGTAATTTATATAGCGCCTTACACAACGTCTACAAAGCGCTTTACATATTCCGCTGCACTAGGATATATCACATTTTCACAATTGAAAATTTTGGCAGCCAATTATAATAGAGCACTGTACATGGGTGGAGCTGGCCCAATCGCTTGTGTGCACAGATCGTCCCTTTACCTTTTACTGTCAGAGCTCTGCCAGGGGGTACTGTCTTGTTCATTTGAAAAATATGGAAGAAAATGAAACAATGCTTTGATTAGAGAGAAAATTTAAAATTTAAACTAATTAAGGTAAAAAACTTAATTTCAATCCAAAATTTTTTTTACAAAATTATTAACAGCAATTAAAAAAAAGCCTACATAAAATATCAAGTAATAAAAGAAGTTATAAGATAAAAATTAAAAACAAAAATTACTAAATATCAAGCAATTCAAAAAATAATATCTAAAGTGAATGAACAAAAAATATACAAATTCAAGAATAAAAATACAAGTAAATGGAAATACAGCAATAAAAACAAAATATTAAATAAAAAATGAATTATAAAAATAAAAAAAGAATAAAAAACCTATGAAGATGGACAAACAAAAAGGAAAAATTACTGCATTATAAGCAATAATAAAATATAAAATAAAACAATTATAAAAATGGGATGAAAATAGATGGAAAAATACAAAAAAAGAAATGTCTTGGAGTAAAAGCATCCCAAATTTATCAACAACAAAAAACGAAAAGAAACAAGATACAAAAATACCCCCCCACACCACACACATGCGGAGAAGTTTTGGAATATAATATACATGTATAAATGATAAGCTGATATAGAGCTTTATAGGCCCTAAACTCTAACTGCCGCGGTTGACGGTTGTGAACAACGGGCCAAAAATTCGTTATTTTTATCGCTACCTATGGTGCGAATTTACAAGAAAAAATTCTGATTCGCACCACCACGGTGAGAATTACAGAAAAGTTTTCTTATTCACACGTACGGTGCGGATAAAAGAAAAGGTTTCCTAATAGTATACACCGCTACGGTGCGAATTACCGGAAAACATTGCTTATTCGCAACGTCACGGTGCGAATAGACTCTCCCTAAGCTTATACTGCCTCAGTGACACCATCACCAGTGACTGGTCATCTGCCAACGCAAAGACTGGCATTGCACCGCATGCATGCTTCTAACTCGATCCATTTCCTGATCCAATATAGCAACTGTTAACTTATTTTGTAATCGGGGTTCTTCCTAAGCGTCTTGGGCATCCATCGTAGGTGATTTGTACCCATTTGAATCAAAATGTGTGATTGGAGGGCCAAAAACTTACCTTGCATGCAATAATTTGACACCCTCAACTTGTTTTACATCCAGATTCAGGGGATGAATTCAGCTGTGTTTAATTTGGTTTTGTATGAATTACATGTTTTTAAAGATGCTATATATGTTGAGGAATTTTTTAGCTTCTTTATTTCAATATGTCATGTCAAAAACTCAGAAATCTAGGGGGCCCTATAGGCAAAGGTAGACGAGTTCACCCCAAAAAACTCCAAAAAATCAGTAAGTTCTGGTTGATGTGGATAGGTAAGTATTAAACACTAACCTAGTTCTGTAAAGTTAGTAGTTCCGAATTACGATATTGAAGATTCAATGATTTGAGGTGCCAAAAATTTTGCAACATGTGGCGTTCCCTCGCAACGGCATGGACAACATTGATTTTTTTGCATGAAACACCTTTGCATTGCTTTTATCTCTTTGACTGAGTGCTTTTTTATTTAATACAAATGATATGAGACCAAAATTCAAAAAAATTGGGCTTGGAAACCAGATATTTTAGAAAATAAATTTTTGAACCTGTCTACGAGTAGGAGATAGGCAGTGACCTCAGTTCCATATTAGAAAAAAATATGGGACTGAAAACTGGTCTAGGCAAAGGATATGCACGACTGTCGGCACAAAAATTCTACAATTGGGCTATACTACATGACAATCCCACAGGCTTATCATTAAGTCATAACTCCATAGTCGTAACACCCTCAAATTGGTTAAATATTGCTAAAGCATGCATAAATAGCCTTACGCAGTGTATAATCCCGTACATTTGTAAGGTGTGATTAAAATTATCAACAGTTAGGCCCCAGGCCCCGTCCGGTCCACTGTTTTCATCGGTCACTGCTATGAAAAGTTCACATCAATCATTGCTTCTGTTAAATACAGGTGCATGATCAAAACTCCAGACGAACTTCCCATGCAAAAAGTACTCTCATCAAACATAAGACCCTTGAACATACGCGCCATGGTTACAGAGCTATGCGCTCTATAACCATGCGCACCGATACACCTCTAATATCAAAACAGCCCTATATAATGATGTATACACCCCAAAACCCATTGCACTCCTGGTTTTAAGTGTCTCCTCACAATGGTGGATAGCTTTGTTATCTAGCAGAAACGAAGTAGAGAAGAAACAGAAAAGAGACAAAAAGAGTACAAAAAATGACCAAGATTGTTATGCTACCCCAATCCCAAATAATAATCAATAAACAGAGCAAGCCACACAATGCAGCCAGGTGCACTGCCTCATTTTTTGTGTCGCATGAACGATGTTCATGGAGGCACATACTAGTCCACATTCTGTGTGTCGTATGGCCGTCGTAGTCCGTATGTCCGCCGTAGATGACTCGGTTAACATTTGAAAAATGATTGCAGGCTCTAAACGCTATCCCCGATTACTTCAAAAACGTTGAAGGTTGATTAGAGTGAGGTTGCCGCAATATCATGTTGTAGCTTTTGGCTGCATTGTTTGCTATTCATGAATATTAATTAGCTTATTTGCATATTTTCAGACATTTCGGTTAACTGTTTGTTGAAAAGCGTCTGCTGGCTAAAACCGTTAATCCAGATTTACTTAATATTTGGTAGGGTGATAGATTGAGGTGCCAGAATATTATGTGTAGCTTTTGGATGCATTATTTGATATTCATGAATATTAATTAGACCTTGATATTGGCCGGTCAATATGATAATCCTTTCCCCGCAAGGATTGTGTGCAAATTTATCTGGAGTTCAGTTAAGGCGTATAAGATGTAACTTGGTGGAAAGGAAGCGGATTAAAGAGTTCTTGACCTGATTTAGATGTTGGGCATATTCAGACCAAATTACTATGCAAATGAGCTGATAATATGCAAAAATCAGCGAAATCGCGATATTTTTTGAAACGGGTACATCGGATATGCCAAAAATTCTTCAACTGCAAGAAAACCATTATGGGTGCGCATCTGCTGTGCCATTTGAAAACTTCTGATACATTTGCTTAGGTATGCAAATGAGCTAATTAAAGGTGGTAATTGCTGAATCGCTAAATTGGTACATCGGATATGCAAAATTCCGTTCTACATGAAAAACTACTAACCCATACAGCTTGTGTGTGAATCATATGAGGGGGCAAGGGTGTGTGGAAGGGTGTGGTGTTGGGGGGGGCAGGTTGGGATGTTGCGCGGGGGCAGGGTGGATTGTTGGGGAGGGGTGGGCAGGGGGGATGTGGGGAGGGGGCAGGGTGGGAGGTTGGGGAGGGGGGCAGGGTGGTGGGAGGTGGGGAGGGGGCAGGGGGATGGGGGTGTGGGAGAGGGCAGGGCAGGGTGGGTTAGTGGCGAGGTGGGGTGACGTTGGGGAGGGGGTGGGGTGCGTAGGAGGGGTTCGGGGGGGTGGTGTGCATCTGGGTGGGGTAGGGTGGTGTGTGTTGGGGTAGGGGTACAGTGGGGAAGTGTGGGTTGCATCGACGAGGGGCGGGGTGACGTCATGTGACCTTGGTGACCTTTGTGACTTTGTGTGCCTTTGTGACTTTGTGTGACCTTGTGTGACCTTGTGTGACCTTTGTGACGTTGTGTGACCTTGGTGACTTATTGTGAATTGGTGACTTGTGACTTTGGTGACTTCCTGTGACTTTGTGATCCCATGGTGACCTTGGTGACCAATCTGACCTTGATGAACTCATGTGACATTGATTGACCCCATAGACCTGGTGACCTCATGGTGGAAATTGGTGACTCGTGTGACCTTGGTGACCTGTGTGACCATGTGACTGTGTGACCTTAGTGACGTGTGACCTTGGTGACTTATGTGACCTTGGTGACCTATGTGACCTTGGTGACCTCATGTCACCTTGGCCCATCCAAATATGTGTTGCTGGGGTTAGGGTCAGGGTGGGATGCGAAGGGGGAGGGGGTGGGGTGTCAGGAGGGGGAGGTGGCATCGGGGAAAGGGTTGCATGGGGAAGGAAAGGGTGCAGCGGGGAAAGGGTTGCATCGGGGAAAGGTTGCGTGGGGGGAAGAGTGGCGGAGGGGAGGGTGCGTCGGGGGAAGGGTGGGGTGGGGAGGGGGTGAGTAGGGGGAAGAGTGGGGGTGGGGAGGGGTGACCTTGGTGACCTCAGTGTGACCTTGGGACCCCATGGGACCTTTGTAACACTTCTCTCCAGTGCATTTGTTCTCTTTCTAATAATCATTTGCCAAACTTCATCATAAAGCAATTAATCGCGCAACCAGGCGACAATTGTGGTTTGAGAACCGCCTTGTTGTACTCGTTTTCAGGGAGGCCACTTTGGAAGCCACACAAATTGGACCTCGTTTTTAAGTGGCTATCACAAAGGAACACAAAAGGTTAATTCTTTATTGTTGTGGGTGATTGAAAACGAGGTGGTTTGTCCAATACGAGGTGTTTTTATTTATTATGATGAGGTCATGTGCTGTATTTTTGGACAGGACAGGTTATGAATATTAATGAGCTCATTTGCCTATTTTGAAGAAAAAGCATTAATCCACTCTACAGTCTAAACCAATTACTCAATGAACTTCTAATGTGGCATGGTGATAGAACATGATGAGGTCATGTGCTGTATACTTTTGGGCAGGTTATGAATATTAATGAGATCATTTGCATAGTTTGAATAAAATTCATTAATCCACTCTACAGACTAAACCAGTTAGTAAATTAACTTTTAACGTGGCACGGTGATAGAACATGACATGTTCATGTGCTGTTTATTTTTTGGACAGGTTATGAATATTAATGAGCTCATTTGCATATTTTCAATAAAATATGATTAAACCCCAGTTGTGGGGACCATCTTAATTACACACTGCATAATTCTTGTTACTTTGAACTTTTTCCCAGCTTGGTCTAGATATTGAAGAGCTAGAGGAAATAGAAGATGATGCGGGGCTCGGAAATGGTGGACTTGGACGCCTGGCAGGTGAGACACATGTAGTCTATCTTAAAGTCTGACTCAGAGATTTCGAAATATTTTTTGTGTAATAATGAAAAATAGTCAACTAGAACTAAAGATAGTAACCTAAAATGTACAATTCCGAAATTTGAGATGAGTAGGATTTTTCGTTTTGATGCAGTAAACATTTGTGTGTAGTATTACGTCCCATAAGATACTGTGTATAACAAAAATTCCGGATCCGGAATTTTACAACAAAGTTGTGATTTTCTATATGAAGGAATTCGATTTAAGCTTAGCAATTTCACACAGTGATTAGTATATGGACAAGCATTATGTACATGCAAAAAACACAATTTTTTTGGAAATTGAGGGCGCCCTCCTCAGGAAATCTCTGAGTCCGCCTTTAAATTGATTACACTTGAGAATGTTAAAAAAATCTCAAATGACTGACTGGAGGGGGAATAACAACCAAACTTTCTTTTTCTACTCTGGTCATAACTCAAAAAGACAATCCTGTTTTACAATGGGGGACCATCTGTTGAGAGTGAGCCATATTGGATCTACCTTTTGGGTCCAAATTCACAACTTCAAGTGAGATGCACAGATGCTTCTGTCAAATGATATCTGTGCCCAAATAATGCAATTGTTGAGCTCAGTTTGTATCAATGATAGGCAGGTTTTTTTCCTGAAATGGTGTAACAAGATGTAAGGTCCCAAAAATATTATAATGAGCACACACACTTCATTATCATAGTTTTGGGTACCATCGTCAGTGGTGTACCAAGAGAGTCGATCCAGAGGGGACAAAATATACCAGTCGTCCCGCCAGAGAGGGCAAAATTGGTAAGTCGTCCTGGTGATTTGCTCCAATTAAGTCAGAACTTGACAAAATGCGTGTGTAGCATTCAAAAATTGCCAAATTTACTTCAATTTTGCCCAAATTTAGGCTAAAATTGGTCGAAATTCCCCCAAAAGAGGGAAAAAATGCATATTTTGGTCCATATCGTCCTGCTTTTTTCAAGCCAGAGGGGGCAACTTCCCCCTCCCCCATCCCCCTGGTCGGTATGCCGCTGATCATCATATTTGGAAAGCCTGTATACTTAAGAAGGCACACAAGTATTCAAGGGCATCATTACTCGAAATGGATCAAGAACAAATAGAGTACATAAACGTACCATGTTAACTTCAGCATCGTAGGGTTCCAAATGAAGAAAATCATAATTTACTATCGTAAATGTCTGTATTGACTTTGTTAGTAGGACCGATCCATATTGGTTCCAAGCAGCTAATATATTATGTAGAATTTCGTGTCGATCAGCAGCCACCGAAAAACGCTTGCCACCAGGCTCAAATTATTCGTGTATAGTCTCTTGCGGAGGTTCACATAATATAAGCTGCTAGGAACCAATATGGATCAGTCCTAACAAAGTCAATACAGACATTTACGATAATAAATTATGATTTTCTTCTTCATTTGGAACCCTACGGTGCTGAAGTTAACATGGTACGTTTATAAATTTATATGTACTCAATTTGTTCTTTATTCATTTCGAGTAATGATGCCCTTTCATGGTCATTGCACTTAGTGAGTGAAATCAACAACAACACGTGTCACATTCCGTCACTTTATCTTTCTTAATCAAAATTGACAGGGGTCATCAGGAGATTTTTTGTGTCTCTTCTTAGAGGTGTATTTTCTTTTCATTAATTTTCACATAATTATTGTCACAGCTAATCAGACAATGGAACATTGTGGAAGTGCAAAACTGATAATTTATGTGTGTGGGCTTGCGCAACAAAAATTTCCATTGTGATGTTAATAGTATACATCAGAGGGTGTTTTGAACCAATCCCATAATGCATTGTAATGTCCCTATACTGTCCTGTATTAAACATGTCAGTACTTAGGGATAAAATGTGTTCCAAAAGTTTAAGAACCACGGGACATGATCATGCTAAAAATTCCCTAAGTACTAACGTTTTGTGGGCTAAAATGAGCTTAAAACTCAAGGTTTTTATGTGTTAAGAATAGGATTTTTGTGGGATCGCATGACCCTATTAGGGTGAAATTTCCCAAAACTGGTGTCAAATTGTGGGATTGACTCAATACACCCATTGAGTATACGTACATGTAGTCAAGTACATTCTCTTAAATTACAGTTCAAAAAAAGAAAAAGAAAACACAGAGGATTAGCCTCAAAATATCTAATGTGTGTTGAAGTTACTGAATACGTGATCTGAAGAACGTCAAATGTACATCCTGTAGAACTAGACCAGTTTCCTGCTTGTTGGGATGTTTGTCTTGCATGATTGATAGGCCTACCACCTTTCTTACAATACTTCTGATTGGCTCATGACATATGATATAGCATAATATAACCTCTGAGTAACCAATCAAAGTAGACCTTTGCAAAAGGTAGACCTTTTTGGCATGGTAAACTGACTGCAAAATTTACTGTATTTGGCTACAGAAATGTCTTAAAAGTGAAAATAATAATAGGTGATTTTGATTAGTTTAAATTTCAATATAAAACAGGGTGAATTTTGTATTTGCAGAGATGCCAGATTTCAGATTTTTTTTACTCCCTAATTTCTGCAGTTTTATATATTTTCAGCCTGTTTTGAGTCATTTTTACCCAAATTTACATGCTTTTCAGATATTTTGGGTAACACTCACTCGCATCTCTCTGTATTTGCTCCAATACAAAATAAATTTCACAATTTTTGTGTCAAAGAAATATTTCTCAGCTTAATCCTTTTCAGATCAGGACAATTTTATGGAAGGTTTTATATCAGTCCAAAAATCTCAGCTTTCATTTTTTTTTGTGGGGGGGGGGGACATCTGATACATTGTGAAATCTCATTGCACATTCTTTAAGAAAAACACAGACTTTCATGGAATCAAAGTAAATGTGAAAATAAAAACAAAAAAACAGTTAACAGTTATTTGTTCGGTATGGGTCAAAGCCGAGCTGGCAATTCACCTTGCCAGTACATGTAGAGGAAATGTTATGCATCAGATCACAGATAGTCTTTTCCCAGTATTAGTACCAGGTATTGTGGTTACATGTTGTCACAGGTGGAAACTACTATTGTTTAGGATGTTAAAGGTATTCTGGTCTATTGCACATGTATTTCATTCTCTTAAAGGGCATTCTTATCCACCTCGTCCCCCGACTTACCTCCAAAAGTTGAATTTTTATACACCTGGAAGTCGTTGGCCAAAGTATAGTATGTCCGAGAAAAAACTTGTCAAGAGACTATATGGAAATCAAATCCTTATTAAATAGTCGCACCCGTTTCCATTTTTCCTCAGAAATTTGATTTGAATCATGCATTTTTTTGATTGACACATGGCCATATGTGTCATTTACTGGGTACAAAAAGTTACACAGTGAAAATGACAAAAAGTCACCATAATGTATTATCTCAACACACTTTTTTTCCTTAATGTAAACCTATATAAGTACCATTTTGGAAAGCTTTAGTACAAGGAGTCCGAATATGCCAAAAGAAGACAATGTCCAAGGTGGGTAAATTCCTATAGGGTGTAACTACGAAAAAATTCATATTTTGTCAGTTAATATACCTTGGTCAATTTTTTTCTCCAAAATGTGCAGGTCAAAAACAGATGTGGATTTTGAAAGACATGACAAGGCCCTCCAAAATAATAAGTGATTACCTAATGTTGTTCTGTTTTGAACAGACGGTTGCCAAATTCACTTATATTTTTTGACAAAAAAGTCATTTTGAAGATTAACTTCTTTTTATTCAGTAACTACCATATTCTTCAAGAGAAATACATATGATATGGGTTCTGTCCAAGTTATGATCAAATGTCGGTATACAGGGGGTATCCATGTATATTAATCCAGGGTGACCATGTATTATAAGGGTCAATAGGCAAATTTAAAGTCGCCCTGTTTTTACCATTTTGAGCAAAGATGACAAACTCTAGGTCTATTAACCCGTGTACAAGGGGCCATTTCTTACTTAGAGAAAGGGAAATTTGTATTCCCATACTACTAACGGTATTTATCATTTACAAACTTCATACTAAAAATTCAAAAATACTGAAGTGGCGGCTCAGTGAGCACAAATGTCGTCAAGGTTTGAACCCTAATAACAT